>JAODVM010059888.1:0-17705 GCA_025400095.1 Phenganax marumi | reverse complement strand
TCTGGGAGTTCACCTTGGGCAAGTGATAGCACTCCCTAGCCTCCCGACCCAGGGTTACGGTTTCCCGGTTTGTCTCTGACAAGTGAAGCCACCAGTCTAAGAACAGTAGCCGAGTTTATGACCTGGGGCCAGAGTTTTTTTTTAGAACTAAAAAGTACGTGAACAAAAACGTTTTCGTGATGGAAGAAAATGAAGCTAATGATGGTTTAGCTTATGATGGCCTCATCCTCGTTCACAGGGCGTGGAAGAGAGACCCAATTTCATATTCACGGTGGCCAAGTAAAAGAGCCGAGAAAAAAGCCTGCGAGATCAAGAACGATAATGGTCTTGTGACAATATCCTAAACAGTGTTTGTGATTTAGCAAAGATACACAGGGAGCTTGAGACAGATAAGATGATGATGATAGTAAATCAAGGAAACAACATGCATTTAATCGAAGGTGCTAGTCAGTATTGATTGATGCAGATATTAAAAATCACAAAGATCGTGAAGATGACGAGATTAGCTTTTGAATCAGTGATTATGACTCAAAGTAAAGTGTCGCTGATAATGATTTGCATCGAAGGTGATGTCAGAACAATGATTTTTAGACTTTAAAGCCATTATTGATAGATGCAGATATTACTAATTGCAACGATTTTTATATTAAATTTGAATGATAAGGATTATAATAGATAGTAAATTGATTGTTGACAATGATATTTCAAATATAACTACTGCTCACGAGGTCACCTCATGGCGGCTGGCTCAACTATAAATCCAATTCAAGTCTGAGCAGATGTTACAACCAAAGACCTTTCAGTCGAAAGGCACAGTATAGTTTCACTTAAGTTTTTTGGAGGCTGTTTTAGACATTATTTTTTTGTTCAAACACGTAATACGAAACATAGTCTTGCTCGCGAATGTAACGTCAACACAAAGTTTAACTAAGTTTAGGTGACAATTTAGAGCTGAGTGAGTATTTTATGTACAGTTGTGTAGAGTGTGACCTTTCAAGAAATTAATGGTAAATTCCATGAAAACACGACTTTTAAAAGCCTGGTTTAGACTCGCATTTTCGTCGAGCTTAAATCTTCGAAGTTTAGTTAAAGCTTTACTCAATTTAGGATTTAATATTTTAGGGAAGGTTAGATATTGAATTTTCGAGTAATAATATGTTTTTTATATTAAATTTGACGAAATTTATTTGACTGAAAATGGCGTCTTTGTCGAATTTGATTAATTTCACTTCTAAACAAAATTTTACTAAGTTTATGTAACATTTTAAAGCTGAATTGTCATTTCGGGAGCGGTGAACGCTAAACGCTCGACAAATGTAATTTTTTAGTTAGGAATTCGACGAAAATTCGATGTCTAAAAAACTAGGTTTAAGTGTACATTTCCATCCAGTCATAAGTAATATATCCAGATATCCTGCATTTAAATTGGTGAGCGACAAAAGCACTTTTTCATTGAATATAACGAACGTCTGATGTAAAACTGTTGTGTTGATGTGATCTGTGATTGCCACGCGTTGATGAGTGAAGATATTGAAGTTGACAGGATCGTCAAACAAAAGCGGTTTTCAGATCGAAAACAATCATTGAAAGCTAATTAATTTGTTGAAGATCATGGCGACAATCTATGACAAACCGATGAAATCAATAACAGCGATAACTGCTTTAAAATAGCAAAGCAAGAATGATTATGATAATACGGTAATATTGTTGACGTTTTTAAATTTTTTTTTAAAATTGCGATTCAAAAGAGTCTGTTTTGAGGTCAGAGATTGTGCACATTTACAATAACTACTGTTGGTTATTGAGAAATAAATAATAAATTATTATTTTAAATTTATTCCAAAAAAACAAAGGGTTTTGCTCATGCAATGAATCGGATCACCGACGGCCTTATAAGGCAAATTTTTACGCCTTCGAGATACACCGAAAAGTCAAGACAGACACTATAGTTTTCCTTGTTTTGAAGTCATTAGTTCCTATCCCGGGCTCACAATATAAAACTTTCTTGTCCATTCCAAGTCTGCGGGTAATTTTTAAGCTTTGGACAAACGAAGATTGTTTGGGGTAACATTTAGGAATCGTCGGGATTCTAGTATTTTCCAGGCGTGGAAAGCAAAAATCTTTCTCGACAAGTTCAGCAATATTTTTTGTTTGCTTTCTGGTGAGATTTTTGTGCATGGATGAAGCGAAAAGCACTGCTTAGTTCTTTCCAGTAGGCTATAAACTGGAAAAGACCGTACGGATGAAATTTCTCCAAAAGGTAATACCAGTGGGTAATACACACGCATATACACATGTAACGGTATTGGTTTTCCTTTTTTATGATTGTGAAATAAATTTTGTAAGATGTTTTGGTCATTTTTACAGCAGTTTAGGCCTGTTGAACTCTTATTGCCTTTTTAAGGACATTTCAACGAAATTTCACTTCTCCTTCAGAAAATCTGAGGAAAATTTTGAGCAGTTCTAGCGAATTTTATAACTGCAAAGCGGAAGCACTGAACACAAGAACAACAATCAGTGCTGGTGTGAAAAGAATGTGAAATATTTTTGCTATTATGCTTTGGTTTTCGGCATCATTTGCGACGTGTTACTTCAACTGAATAGTGATGAATTGATGTTTCACTTCTAGGAAGGTAAGGGAATGTTTTTAGCGTTTGAAATTATGTCATTAACGACTCCATTGTCTTCATATTTATTGATCGTATTATCGGACGATCAGCATGAGGAAATGACTTTATTATTATGCTTGTATCCCATTCCCATGCGGTTAGAACTAGGCGCATGTATGTACGACTTTTCTGCAAAACCCTAGCCTGACAGGATGAAAATTGTACGTAAACAAGCCATTAATATTGTATTTTCCCACTGAACATAAAAATTTGAGTGCCTCAAAACAATTTGCAACATTAGCCCTCACATGACCCAACCTGTCAACAACAACATTGCAGGCATTAGTCAAATGAGTTTAGATGTTTAGATACATATATTATTTCCAAGTAGAAGTTTGTAAGTGATTAAAATTATCGCGTTCTGTTTTATGTCTCAAAATTTGTGTTGAAATAATAATGGCAAATGTGTCTGCAGAACTAGGCCACTATAGGCCGCTAGCCTTGTTTGTCATTAGCACAAGCATTGTAGATGATATTTTTAAAACTATCATATAAACTGAATCTCAGCAAGCTGGCCAATGAAATTGTTTTGTGTCCTTGTTGTGAACGGATCTTCTCGTTCAGTCGTTGCTTATCAGGAATGAGTAAATGTTGATGCAAATTGCTCATTTTCTTCTCGAGCAAATTTGAAGTCTGCAGTATCATGTTTTCTGCACATGCTGCAATGTCAGCTAAAGCTGGTTTTAGATATCCATTTGCACTTACTCCACATTCTTTTGGATAATTCTTTACCATACTGGGTACAAGAAACATTCATCAAATTAAACTTCTTCATAATTTCAACAAACGCTTTGACCTTAGTGTTTAGGTGCAAATTTCCCAAGATAAAACAGAGTCCGATAACTTCACTTGGTTATAATTTTCTAATAATTAAGACATTTGTGGTATTTTTCACTATGAATTTTATTTAATCTTAGCTTTCGACTTGTGAACCCGGGCTGTTGTCAGAGAAACTAATTAAAATTATATTAAATTAAAATTAAAATTTTTAATTAGTTTCCCTGAAAGCTCAGACTAAATAAAATTCATGGTGAAAAATACCATAAATATCTTAATTATTACAACACAACACCATGCAAAACTTTAAAAAACAAAAAATTTTCTGCCTAGTAATAATATATCTAAACTCATTTGACTGCAGTCACAGAGGTAGTAGGGAGGTTAAGCTTGGCTACCCGTACGAATACGAATTCCGAAATGAGTTTTACGCATGCGTACTTTATTTTGTTTTGGAAGCGTGTTTGGCTTGACTTCGGAAGTCAGTCCATTATTGGAAGTCGTGAACCCCAATATTAAAAAGAACATCTAAAAACTGGATTAAGAGCGAGAAATCTAATTTATTTAAGACATTATCGTTGTTTTGTGTAGATGAATACATTTTGTTCCTTTCGGTGTTAAAACTTAATGAGTATTTTCGGGCCAAGTTTTGTGATGTGCAGCTAAATGGTCACGACAAGAAAAAGTAGGACTTCTCAACATTCGCAACAAATCAGTATCGATATTCGTACTGGTAGTCAAGCTTAACCTCCCTAGTATATACAGAGGGTCCACTCGCGGTCAAATGTATTGGTTTTTGTGTCCACCTGTATACATGTACGTCATTCCACGTACCCCACGAACGCCCACGAACTGCTCTGGCGAGTGTCGTTCGTGAAATTTGTATAGAAATACATAGGGAAAATACTGCTCGAAGGCAAGAAAGACTTATTTTTCCCGTTTCAAGCTGATTCTCATCGATTTGAATATCAAATTTTAAAAATCGGTAGTAAGTGAGTGTTTTTTGTGTACATAACGATTTAAAGCTGAAAATAAAATAAAAAATACGGGCGATTAACCTTGTGAAAAGAACTCGCTGGCCTGACGGCCGCATGGCGGCTGGCGAACGTTTGTACTTGGAAAACGTAAAACAAACGGATTGTCCATCTTGAAAATGGTAACGCGTGAACGAAATTACATAGCTGGGATATTTAAACGATTTCCTTGCTTTGCTGGATGGTTTGGGAAGTGAAAAAATGAAATATACAGATTGTTAAATTTGTTGTCGTGGTAGTTTACTACAGAACAACATGTTGTCACAGTTGTGCCTTTTTTGTGTTGTTTTTTTTTTCAAACAAACTTTACTTTCCACCAGTTTATCCAAAAAAGGAGGAAATTTCCTATGTTTCAATAACTTTTAACCGAGTCCAATCCAGCTGGTACTATTCCAATAAATTTTACAAAGAACTTCCCAACAATTTCTATACGTCCACTTATGTGCAAAAAAAATCTTGCAAGGAAAGCAAATAACTATGCTGTGTGTCTGTTATATAACTAAAGTACATCTGTTTATGCCATATGTACCCAGGTTCGTGTGAATTTATAAATACTATCAATAAAATCGAAGTTTGAATGATAAAAATTCGAATTCCTCCATTCAATTCTCTACAAAAATTTTGCAAAACACTTGCCAGGGTTTAGCGCATGCGCATTACAAACAGGTGGACATTATTTGCCGCGAGTGGACTCTCTGTATATACTACCTCTGTGACCAAATAGAACTTACTTTTTAACGCGAACAGGAACAACTTTAATAGCAAGCAGTGCTTCCACTTATTATTTTTAAAATTCCCATGAATCGCTCAAAAATTTCCTTACATTTTATGACTGAGAATTGAAATTTTATTGGAATTTCCTTGAAAAGGCTTTGAGCGTTTACTAGATATAAACTGCTTTAAAATTGACTGAATCACCTTTCAGAGTTTCACGATCAGGAAAAGGACAAATCAAAATACACATATGTGTGTATATGTGTCGATGATTGGGGGAGCGAAATGGTTGTGTAGACATTAATCAAACATATTTGAGAATTGCAACTCTGCCAACTCAGAAAGTACATTAATTGATTTAATATAGTGCCATATTAATTATATGCTTTCTGAAACTGTTCACAGATTACAGACTGTCACAGTTGAGTATTTCCTTAGATTTCCTTGAATTTCCTCACATTTTGTTAATTTTTTTCTGTCCTGAGAAATTCCTTTTCAGACCAAAATTTCTTTAGAAAAGGAAATTTCCTTGAAAGTGGAAACGGCGATGGCAAGTTGAATTTTTGTTGTCAAATACCAACTGCCGCATGAGTGACATCCACGCGTGAAACGGTTCAAGGAATATTTTGATTCGTTTAAGGACTTCGTGCCGATCACGCATGTTTTCTGGAAACTCGCGACATGACAGGAAAAGGCGAACCAATTTTATAACTCGGTCTACCTTTGGTAGCCCGAGTAATAAGTATTAGGTTGAGGGTACACCCCGTATATTTATTATTGCAAAGCTTTCGGTCTGTTAACGTTTCGGTCTGAGAGATCAATAGCTATTGCTACGTAAGTGAATTAACTAAACGACAAGCGATAAACATGCTTGCTTGAGATTTTTTCGTGTTTGAGCGGATTGTAATATAAATTGCAAACAAATGAAATCTTCATTGCTTAAACATGAAGCAATTCTCGCGACATTACAGACTACTTTTTTGAGAGAGAAAGAGCCGCTTGAAAGTGATCTTTAAATATAATTAATTTCCATTCCATTTTAAAACGCCCATGCATTTCAACTGACATACTTGCCCGCCATTTCATTACCACTTACGTGACTGCAAAAAGGCCTACACTACAAACGGAAATTTTCGCTAAAATCACATGTTTTATGGTTATAGCTTACGGTAGCAGTTTGTAAATTTGAGAAGGTCGATTTGAACGACCTTGCTCAATCACTCTTCGCCTTTTGAAAATTTTATGCTTTTGTACGAACTTTTCGTTTATCGTTCATTTTTTAAAAATGTTTTGGTCCTTTCTATATGCTTATGCACTTTCTATTACACCATCCATCGTACTAACTTTCTTTCTTTTAATTCAAAGTGTTCAAGTGAGGGATGCTAAATCATACGATTTTTCGTCATCTTTGGCCCTGGCGAAAAAAAACTGTTGCTAGACATGACGGGCGTGACGACAGGCTGAACTTTGGGGACGACATTAGAAGGTTTTGTCGTATTTATCTGTCAACTTTGTTTGTGTTTATTTTTTATTTCAGCTCCTTTTATATCAATTTTTAATCTCTCTGTCGATTAGTCACTGTTACAAAATATTTGGTCATAACGTCTATATTTCAGTAGCTGTCTGTACTTGAATATTCTTTTTAGTCCATTGAGTTTTACTCGTAAGCACTACTGAGTGGCAGCAAGATGGTGGGTCACTTGTAATATTATAAAAAACTATGTTTTCATTATACTTGTAGTAGTTCTGTTTGTTCACTATATACAAGACTTATAAGAATACTCGTATATTGTACGTGAAACAAACAACTTCGTCAGGGCAAGCACTTTTCAAGCCACTCAACTTCTTTTTCTGAAAAGAGTGCCTCAAGTACTCTATCGAGAGCCGTAGGTTTTCTTCAGATACTCAGGTTTCCACCTGTAGGGACAGTTGATAGAGATGGTTAGGTTAAACACGCCAGAAATGTGAGACATGGCACGGGAGACTTGAATATAGCTAGCATTACAAGATTTTCTTTTGACGTTAACTGTAAGTTGGCTACCAAATGCTGCCGTCCATTGGTGCTCAACTGGTGAAAATGTGCGCTGAAATGTACCACAAATCGAAACGTTTTTTCATAATAATTTATTGCTATACCACCAGGCTTTTTAACGCAAGAATGGGTAAATATTTGTTTGCGCCGATTTTAGTATGACGAAATTTAAAGTGCCTGTGTAATCATATCGAGGCTGGGAGCTGCACATCGGAAATCTGGCAACATTTCGTTAATAAAGATGAATTTTGCATGAAGAGATACAAGTTATGAATTAAGAAAAACTTCGTTGAATCATTTGACAGAGTGTGTCGATGTGAACACTCCCTGACCTGTTATGCACATAGGCACTTCAAAGAAAGATTTAAAGTAAATATTTTTCTATAATCATGTATGTTTTTGGCATAAAATGCCGTTTGTTGCTTTCGTATATATTAGGGACCTTAATACGACGCGAGCTCAACGACGCGGCCGTGAATACTTAGTTTACTTTATGCTGAAAATATTGTTTAAAAACGAAATACAGCATTACTGATGTTACAGTAACGCTTCAGCATTACTATGGCTCTGGAAACTGCCTCTGCTGTGCTTGAAGAAATTTATATAGCTACTGCGTCCTACTTCGTGTTCTGGTAAGGGCGACGTGATTTTCGAAAACTGAAGTCCTGGACAAGGTGAGCTTTGTACATGGACATATCACGAGCTTATTATTCTGAATTTCAGGAAACGTTTTCCTACGTTATATTCGAGATGTAGACTGCTATAGCAATTCAAATGTGTTATTCAGCGTTTGTGAGTTTTTACTTAAAATGAAAAGTGCTTTTTCTAACGTTCGCGTCGTTGAGCTCGCGTCGTAGAATTTTAAGTTCCCTAATATAACATAACTGTATCGATTCCTTCGTAATGAATGCAAATTTAAATTACTATATTTAATTTCTTTATAATATTGGTTGTATTAAATACACGAATAAGGCCTGTTTTAGGGACGTTGCATTTTCGTCGAATTGAATTCGTGGAATGTCTTTTTCGCAAATTTACCGTCCACACACATTTTGATTTTATGTTACACTTTAAACCTGACATATCGTTTTCGGTACGGCAAGACGTTGAATTTTCGACAAATAATGTCTTTAATTTGACCAACTTTATTCAACAAAAATGCAAAGTCTATAAGAGGTCCAAGTGCCACTTTCTCTTGTAAAATATGGAGGAAGCGTGTAAAAATTCAATATCATAGAAGTTATTTGTATTCACAGTATAACTTATGGAAATTTATAGAATCATGTTACACGACCCTTTTTATGTGTAATATCAATTATTCGTCTACGTTGCGGGATCGTCAAGTCGTTTGGAGGAACAGCTCTTTTGATATTACAGACACACTGACAGAGTCACACTTGAAATATTTACCGGTATAAATCTTTATTGCTCTGGTGTGCTTCGGTGCTACAGTGCTGCTCCCGATCTCTTCTAGTCTTTCTGTCGCTCTATATCTGTACATCTTTTTGTAATCGTAGTGAATGGTTCATTGTCGATTGTTTTCATGGTCAATTGTTGATTGCCTTATACTGCACCTTGTGCATGATATCCAGTAAATCTACAGCTTATTGTAGACTGTTACTAGAGTACATAACAATTATATTTTATGTCTTCAGAACTGTTCAAGGGTGTTTTCCCAATAATGTGGTCCCAAACGAAATATTTAATTCCGTGGACTCCTTCACTCGCTCGTACGAGTTCTGAAATATCGACAGGAGAAGATGAGTACAAACCAGATTCAAACGGCAGGCCACTTGTATTTGCAGGGTAACCTTATACTGACTCCACTGTCGCTAATCACTCATGAGTAAATCCTTGGTCTACTGGAAATACTTTATCTATAGCACGGAGAGATTGAAAATGACATGGCCTACGTGTTACTTCATATTATTTCTGTTCATACTACTCAGACAGGAAGTGGACTCAACTCCCGTTTTAAGAAAAAGGACACATGCATGTTAACGAGATGTAGAGAGACGTGTTCGGCATTAAATACAAAGATTTCTATACTTTATACGTTTGGGGCTGAATGTGAGCATCGAAGTATTAGAGTGTATCGACGTTTCGGTACATTAGTGGTGCCGTGACCAGGATTAACCGAGGTTTGCGAGGGAATCAAATACGACTGAGACATAGTGAACTTGAGTGAATCGAAACAAACAACATGGCCGAAGAGGAAAACGAAAGTACTCAGGTCTACGCCGGTGAAAAGAAACTCGAAGATGAGATAGACAAGGAAATTTCGAAGCTTCAATATTTCCTGCAAGAAAGCGCGGAATTGATCGAAAATAAGGATTACGTTGAGATGGGCATTTTGACAAAGCGAGCCGAGAAAATAATCAATAAACTGGCAGATATAATTGCCCAAACAGAGGAATTGAAACTCGACAATGGAGCGTCGGCTCGCACGGTAAGACAATGGAAAAAGGACGTGAGGTCGAGGTACTCATCACTCGTGAAGGAAAACGACAAATTATTGCGTGAGATTAAAGGGAGAGAAGACGAATTAGCCCATGAATCGGAACGAAAACGGTGGGAATTAGAAGAGAAACGTCAGCAAGAACACGAGAATCGAATGACTGAACTTCGCCTTAGGCAAGAAGAACACGAGCGAAAGTTATGGGAAGAAAAACTCGAAGCGGAATTACGTGTGACGCGGCAGAAAATGGAAATGGAGAAATCTGCGAGAGCGACAACTGCGAAATTGCCGAAATTAAACATTACGAAATTCAAGGGAACTGCTACGGACTGGGTACGTTTTGAGAATATGTTTTTGACTCAAGTAGACGCCAAGCCAATAACAGCAGAAGAAAAATTTGGATATCTTTTGGAAATGGTATGTGAGAAAGTGAGAGATAAAATAGCAAATTTAAAGCCCGGAGAAATCGGATACCAAACAGCGTGGGAGAGGTTAGAGAGAGAATACGGGCAGACAAAGTTAGTTGTGAATGCTCATGTGGAGGAAGTAGTGAACTTGCCAGTTATCAAGGGACTTGGCTACGGGAAAATCCGGGAGTTTTACGAGTCGTTGAGTAAGAACTACGATGCATTGCTAACGTTGGGTCAAGCGGACATGCTCAAAGGATTCGTTATGACAACTGTTAATAAGCTACCACAAGTAAAGCCAGATCTTGTACGAACAGATGAGGATTGGGAGAACTGGGATATGGCAGCTCTTATTAATGAAATTCAGAAATGGCTTAGTCGACACAAGGTGGAGGCAAGCGAGTCTCGAAAGGAAGGGGCGTGGTTTGCAACAAAAGGAGATGATGGTAAGAATTCGCCTGAAAGTGGCAAGACTGTCAATCCTGTATGTATTTTTTGCAAGAAGGCCCATTGGGGAGGTGATTGTAAGACAGTTGTGACCACAGAAGCAAGGAAGAAGTTTTTTGTTGAAAACCAATTATGCTTTAACTGTGGTAAATCTGGGCACAGAGCTAATAAGTGTCGTAGTCGGGGATGTGTGAAATGTAGAGCAAGGCATCATACCAGCCTCTGTGATCAGGAGAAGCCTGGAAACAGTGTCTTTACCGGATATACGTCGCCAGTGGAAGGTCTTACGCTTCCGCCAATGATTCCTGTGAATGTGAAGGGCACGACATTGTGGGCGTACTTGGATTCTGGGTCGAGCAGGAACTTCATATCGAACGACGCCATCCAGCAATTGAAATTAACCCCTATTCGCCATGAAACTCGTGAGATGATCACTGTAAATGGCAATTCAAAACAGTCCTTGGCAATTTTCGAGGTGACCATAACCTCATTAGATGGGAAGGCCAAAGAGAAGATTGAGCTGACTGGCAGCAATATGCCTGATTTTACGACGGTCAGGCGCCCCAAACTGGTTTCTTTGAAGACAAAGTACAAACACGCAGCAGATAAGATATTCTACATGCAACGTGAGGAGGAATATCGAATGCATATTATCCTGGGAGACAGTACGTACTGCAGAATCAAAACTGAAGATCTTTTCAAAGGAAAGCCTGGGGATCCGATAGTCGAGGGTACTACGTTTGGTTGGACCATTCACGGAGGGGAGTATCAAAGTGATGGTTGTTGGTTCACTCGTGAAGTCCAGGAATGCCGACAGCTGTATGACTTGGACGTATTAGGAGTCGAGGACCGGGGAGAAAACGATCAGCTGGACGTGTGGAGAGAATTCAAAGAGAGCCTTGTTCGGGACGAAAGCGGACGGTATGAGGTGAAAGTCCCTTGGATCCCAGGAACTCAGGTTAACGAAACAAATGAAGCACAAAGTCGCATACGTATGAAGCGAGTAGAAAACCAACTAAAACGAGACAAGGAACTCCAAAAGGATTATGAGAAAATAATTGTTGATCAAGTCAAAGCCGGAGTAATAGAGAAAGCGCCAGCTGTACCTACTGGAGAGAAGGTCTTCTATATGCCTCACAAACCCGTGGTCAAGCGAGATGCAATGACAACCAAGACTAGAATGGTTTTTGATGCTAGTGCCAAGCCACAGTCGTTTTCAAGGAGCATCAATGAATGTATGTACCCAGGCCCACCTCTGCAGCCCTTACTCTGGGACATACTCGTGCGGGTAAGAATGTCTCCGTATTTGTTGATAGGAGATATCGAGAAGGCATTCTTGCAGATAGGTCTTAGTGAGGAGGATCGTGACGCGTTTCGGTTTCTTTTTAACCTTGGTGGAAAAGAAGAACATTTTCGGTTCAAACGAGTTCCGTTCGGGGCGGAAGCCAGCCCTTTCATGCTGGGCGCAACATTAGAACATCTTTATGATCAGCAACCAGAGACGGTGAGAGAGACAGTGAGCATACTTCGAGAAAATACTTATGTCGATAACCTGATGACGACAGGTACAGGTGAGGCGGACCTCAAAAGGTTTCAGACGGAAGCCACAAAAATATTGGAGAGCGCGAAGTTCCCTGTCCATAAATGGGAAAGTAATGTATCAAGCTTGGAGAGTCCAAACATGCCTAACCCAGGAAAAATATTGGGACATCCGTGGAATAAAAGCAACGATACTCTAAGAATTCAAGTTCATGAAAATAAGGAGGAACTTGTAACGAAGAGAGCCATTCTCAGTAGACTGGGAAGGGTCTACGATCCGTTGGGAATTATTTCACCGACGATGGTAGAAGGTAAGCGGCTGTATCGAGATGCATGTGAGCAAGAGAAGAGTTGGAATGTAGAGCTGTCGTCAGCACTCCAAAAGCAATGGCGCAGTTGGTCAGGTCAATTGGAAGATGTCGAGATACCGAGAAGTTTAGTGCCAAAGGGTGCAACTAAGTCTATAGACCTCCATCTGTTTACTGACGCAAGCGCATTGGCATGCTCCGCTGTGGCCATCGTAGTAGTCGAGCAGAGCACTGGTAAGTCACAGGGCATGTTGGCATCAAAGTCAAGGTTATCCAAAAGGAATACGTCAATACCACGTTTGGAATTGGTAAGTGGGAATATGGGAGCAAACCTGGCTAGAAATCTTTGCCGAGCATTAAAACGATTACCGATCAGATCAGTTGTGATATGGATGGACAGCCTTGTATCACTGTACTGGATTCTGAATCCGGGACGATCTTGGAAAACATTCATTGCCAATCGAGTAAATAAGATAGCAGAGATCAGCGAAGAAGTGGGAATTCAGTGGAGGTATTGCCCAACGAAAGCTAATCTCGCTGATCTGGGTAGCAGAGGGGTTTCCATGAAAAAGATGAAGAAGGGCGATTGGTATAGCGGACCTCAATGGCTATTAGAAGAGGATGAGTGGCCAAGACAGCCGAACCTGACATCGTCCGTGGAAACCCAGAGCGAAGAAAAGCCTGTACGCGAGATCGTATCCTTCGCTGCAGAACGAAAGCGAGACGAATTAGATGAGCTTTTGGAGCGGCGGAAGTATTGGAGTACCATTCGGATTACTGCGTGGATGCTCAGATTCCTGCACATCGTTAGGGCGAAGAAAAATCGGGCTAAACAAAGACGAGGACCTCTCACAGCAGATGAGACAACGGAGGCACGCGATCGGTGGATACGACGTGAGCAACGGCATGTACTCCAGAGTTTCGAGCAACCTGGCTGGACTCTTGTTGAAGATCCAGAAAGGCGAATATTGAAATGTCATGGAAGGATCCCAAATTACACGCCGATCTATTTGGAGAACGGGCTATTTGTGCAGAAACTAATCCAGCACGTTCACGAAAGAATTATGCATCTTGGAGTTGCCAGCACGATGGCTGAGATAAGAAGAGTTTGGTGGATACCCCATCTGCGTTCGTTAGTAAAGAAGATCATTCGCCACTGCAACGTCTGTAAAGTATATTCAGCAAAACCATTGAAGGCAACTGCCACAGCTGCATTACCAACCTTTCGAATTGAAGCCGTGAGACCATTTCAACAAACCGGGGTAGATTTTGCAGGCCCTTTGATATATCGAGAAGGGGACAAATCAGAAGCAAAAGCCTACATCATCATATTTACCTGCGCAGTCGTTAGAGCGGTGCATCTAGAAGTGGCCAAGTCTCAGTCGGCCGAAGAGTTTCAGCGGAAGCTAAACTCGTTCATTACTCGAAGGACACGACCGACACTGATAGTTTCAGATAACGCTGCCGTGTTCAAAGCAACCGCGACGTGGATCCGAAAGATACGGAAGAACGAGCAGCTACAAAACCATCTGGCACTTCAGGAAATTCGTTGGAAGTTCAATCTAGCCAAATCGCCGTGGTGGGGTGGTATGTATGAAAGAATCATCAGAGAGATAAAGAAGACTCTGTACAAGACGCTTGGGAGTACCCACCTCAGTTTCGTACAACTCGAAGCCGTGACGATGGACATCGAACAGAACTTGAACAATCGACCTCTAACTTACGTCGAGAGCGAAGGAGGCGATGAGCAGGTGCTGACTCCTAATTCTATTTTGTGGGGTCAAGAAGCATACGCTCTGGAAGATATCGAAGTTGAGCAAGATGAACTTACCAAGTTCAGTCGACGATTGGTCAAGGCTCGGGCACATGCGTGGTCGAGACTGCGGAAGGAGTACATACATGGACTCATGGAAAGTCATCGGATTAATCGGAACAGAACTCCACCACCAGAAATTGGGGAAATTGTGCTGATTGTCGGGGAGGAAAAAAACCGTGGAAAATGGATGAAAGGAAGGGTTCTGCAAACTGTGACAGGAGCAGACGGAGTGGTAAGAGGAGTTGTGCTGCAACACAAAGGAAACAAGATAGAGCGTCCCATACAAGCAATATGCCCCTTGGAGCTCAAGTGTACAATGAGAGATGAAACAGAAGAAAAGGAGGAAGAACCATTAAAGCCAGTGCGTGAAAGAAGACATGCCGCTGTAAACGCTCGAGCGATCATTAAGGAGCTAGCGGACGACGATGAAAACTTTTGATACATTTTAAGCTGTTAACATGAATTAAGTTGATAAAAATTTAAACTTATAAATTTTTAGGGGAGAGTGTTACTTCATATTGTTTATGTTAAAAATACTCAGGCAGGAAGTGGACTTAACTTCCGTTTTAACAAAGGTCACATGTATGTGAGCGAGGTGAGGAGACATGTGCATCATTAAAAAATACAAGATTTCGATCTTGTATACGTTTGGGCTGAGTGTGAGAACGAAAATAGTAGAGTGTATCGACGTTTCGGTACACTACTGCAGTGTTTAAAGTACAGTGGTTCAGCGCTATGGAATTATCGTTTTATCTGATGAAACAGTGAACATAACTACATTTCAAAGTTACCACTATATAGTTGCTAACCCTTGAATAATCTGCTAGTATTTAGTCTAATTATTCACAGACACATAAAATCATTTTACTATTTTTATCGAGTGCTGCGCGCCAAAAAAGTTCTTACTGAAGTCCAGCCGTAATGTGCAAGTATTCATAATAATAACACGCTTTGTGGTTTTTCAGTTAGAAATATCGCTATTCAACAACAGCGAAAGCCATTATCTAAGATCGGCAGTCCTCGATGAGTTTTACCTGCCAGGTAAGAATTGAAAACTTCAATAAAAGTGTACTTTCAAGGATTCATTGACTCGTAAAATTTCCGGAAATCAGGGATGTACATTTAAAGAAACACAAAAAGGATGTACGTGTACAGAAACACAAAAACGTTTTGATGCAAAAGTTCCATCCATATTTCGTTTCATATCCTCAAATGATCGGTTAAGCGCGTATTTAATTTTCTGCTTTTACAGGTAGAGTTTAGTTGAGAGCGGCGTTTAATCAAAGGCGGTGCTTATTAAAAGTGCCACCAAAAGTTTTAAAAGAATAACTTTAAAACATCTGAAGTGATAGTTGACAACGTCACTTCACTTTTAGAACTTCAAAATGTCGCGCTAGTATGCCGGTGCAGCGCTCTGGTAGTTTAATATTTTTTCCGAAAATATTTTCAAAACCTGCACCGAACTATTTTTCAGCGTACTTCTTCCCGGATCAGAAAAAGATGGTAGGAAATGGATGGGACATTGCTTTCTTCAAAGGATATTTGAAATACACTAAAGAGGGTTATGTGTACGGCTATGGCAGCATGATAAATGTTCTGCCTGATTTGCGTCTGGGTAAGTGCGATGTATTCGTATAGGAAATATACAGCACGGTTCGAAAAACATTATATGACGGCTTTTACAGTTAAAATACAAATATACAAATATTGTAACGAAGTGCAATGCATAACAACCAATGTTTTTGTTTATCAAGCCGTTAACGTGTTGTCAACATCGGACGGCACTTACAAAATGCTGAAACCGAAAGTAGACACGTTGTTTGATATGTTTCACAAGGAACTGGTGAAGTTGCCTCATCATAATGTAAGTCTAACATTTATGTATTTAATCGTAACGGCAACCACATAATGTGGGGGTGTCCAAAAAAAGAGATTTTCGCCATGGTGGATAAAATTTAAATTGCATTCAACGAAAATCCTTTGCTAAATCAATGTGACATAGCGAGTATCTAGTAAAATTCCCAAAATTTGGAGTCCAAATACTTTTTTTTCTGTTCCTCAATTTGAAGACGACCGCGCTGAGAATTCTATGCGAACAGTACTATATTTGAAAGTATAGATAAAATGTCGATAAGTGAACTCTAAAACGCGAGATTAAAGTAGCCTGTTAGATGTTACTAGACCTCAGTTTACCAATTAACGGAAAATAGAATTTTCATATTGGAAAGAAACACGTCAACATACTCTTTACCACAAAAGTTTTACAACACGATATAAAGTTATCTTTCATTTTATCTAGAAAACGACCCCTGTGCCCAGGCCGGAGAGATTTATTGGTGAATATTACACAAATGAGGTGATAACTCTCGATAATCGTCCGATCATAATTTCCTTAAACAACAAAGTTAATGAAACTCACGGTGTCCTCCTCTTCACATTGGAGCAGATTTACAAATTTCCGTTGACGTATCTTGGCGATTATAAATTTAAAATAATTAATACGCGACGATGCGACGATTTCTTCCTCGGTATCCACGGTGAAAGGATCTATTTCAACAAAACGAAAACCCTTCATGACAAGCTCCAGGAATTCACCTTGTACAGTGGAAATTTGAAAGGGAAGACTAGGTTTTATCGAAAAGAATAACCCAGTTGAAAAGAAATTGCACACATCAACAACATCAGCGCTCGTTGCCTTCATTTCCCCAAATGAGTGAATTCTGAGAAAAGTACAATGAAATCATATCCTTAATCACACAACATCATGTTCGTGCAGTGATGAGCAAAACCTATAACAATTCATAAGGTTGCATGTTTTAAAATGGTCAAACAAAGTTCCTAGTGGATGATATAGTATATTTATGGACTGTAGTAGAATTGCGGTTTAGCCATTTCTCCTGTGTGCGCTGAAGGTTGCCTCGATGGCGACAATCGATAGAACAGAAGGCAGAGTGCCCGGAGGATGGTGACAAGGAGAACCGCAGAGGAACCCGTCGAAACCAAGCAGGCTGGGACCAACTACAGTGCTAGAGTAGTATAGAATCCGGATAACAAATCCGATCAATCTATCTTCGCAAGTAAACAAAAGAGATATGAAGAAGAAAATTCCAACTCGACGACAAAAAGCATGCACCATGCAGTAACAGTTGCAGATGTGCCAGTATATAATCAGATTTTTTGACATCGTATTATAGTATGTGTGCTCTTAGGTGAGTTTTGAATGGTATCAGCATTGATAAAATGTATCGCAAAACAGTGCAGGCCGTATGGCTTTTTCATTCAAATGAAGTTGTCAAAAGGAGATAGTAGTTCTAAACAATCGCTGATTGGAAACCAAAGAACAATTGTAATACAATGACAAATTGCATTATTAAGTTTTATATAAGAACACGTAGTATAATGTGTTGCAACACAGGGACAATTAAGCAACGTTTTGTCCACCTGGTATGACTACAGCGAACAGCACCGGTTGAAACCGGTTTCGTACAGTAACGGCACGAATTC
>JAODVM010059777.1:0-14470 GCA_025400095.1 Phenganax marumi | reverse complement strand
AATTTGAATGACAAATAAAGATAATGGAGAAGTGTATGCCTGTACTTCTATAGGCGACCAAAAGATTTCACTCGGCAAAGAGGAGAGAAAACATCTTGCTCCCGCTTTGAAAGAAAGAATCCCAGCTTCCTCAAGTCATCTAGAACTCATCACTGAAGTAGAAAAACAATACGTCGCTGTTACTGCGCCAAAAGTCTCACCTAAACCGAAGAAAACAATGGAAAATGTCGAAGGAGGTAGCTAAAACAATGTGAACCCATTTATTTCCATGAGTTCTCTCCACTACAACAAAAATTGTCTGGCGTTTGACAAAGTATAATAATAATACGAGCGGTATGGATTGATGTTTGTTTTGTTGAACAGAAATTTATTCTTGTGTATGCGTTTGATTGCCTAGCACCCCCTGTTATTGCTCAAGCGCCCGAAAGTACTCGTAGCAAGCCAGGTGAGACCGTCGTAATCTCGTGCAACTTCAGCGGTGATCCTGAGCCCGCAGTGACGTGGAGCAAGGACGGTGAGGTTGTTGAGGATGCGGGACGGTTCCTGGTTGTCGTTGAAAAAGGTTATAGTGAACTGGAGATCGAGAAAGTTCAGTATTCTGACGGTGGCACCTACCAGATTGCTTTGAAAAATCGACATGGAAATGCTCGTGCTTCTGCAATTCTGGATATGAATTGTAAGTCATCAGTGGGGGAGGAATTTTGACTGAATCAAGTCACTATACGTACTATTTAAAAACTAGATATAATCTAGATATATTTGCAAAACTGAATGTTTTTCTTTGATAGCTCCACCAAACATCACGAGTGCACCAAAAGGCGTGGTCGCTCAAGCTGGAGGCTCGGCCGTATTCTCCTGCACCTTCACCGCGCACCCTCAGCCATCAATCAAATGGTCCAGAAACAACACAGAGATCAGAAGTAAAGGACGACATCACATCACAATAGAAGAAAATTTCACTGAGCTTGAAATCAGTGGTCTTCAGAAATCTGATGATGGAGATTATAGAGTTGATCTGAACAACCCAGCCGGGAGCTATTATGCATCGGCTGGACTAGTGGTGTCTGGTAAGTGGAGGCTTAAGTATACAATATGTTGGTAGCAGCAGTGAAAGGAATTTAAAGATTTTCACCTGCTGTGATTAAGTTTGAATTCTAAGCAGTATTAAACGACGGCGGATGGTGACCATATCATGAGAAAATGATGTTAGTTCTTTTCATTATACATGTAGCAGTCTTGTTTTTGGTGAAAGAGACATTTATACAAAAGAGAAGAAGTTTTGGTTTTATACGTGCTCATGAAAGATTGTTTGTTTTTAAAAGCATTCTCTGCCGTGTGGGGCTTACTGAAATCCAATTGTGTTAATTCCGGATTTTTTTGTGAGATTGTTTGTGTATACGATTCAGGAGGCGAAACGACTCGAAGAAAAGAGGAAACGGCAAGCCTAAAAAAAACTGGCAAACTATTCCGCGGTGAAGCTGGTAAGCAGTCCACTTTCACGTTGAAAACAACGAGCTCAGAAGAAACCCGTTCACGTGGTCAGGCTACCGCTGAAGAACCCACACGTAAGTTTAAACGCTTTTGGTACGACTCTGATCTCTAGTTGACACTGGAGTGGAGAGGTATTCGTGATTAAACTAAGTCCGCGTTCTTATTTCAAAGATGGTGTTGCAAAGTGTAAGAATGCAGATGGAGCAATGGAGATGCAGGAAAGTGGTACAACTGTTGAAGGAAAACCAGGTACTTAATCTACCATTTTGCATTTGACATCATCTCTCTCAATACACCCACACTACACTCAAATCACACCAAATCACATCCTATTTCTACAGTTCTACTAGAATGTCATTATCCACAATCACAAGCAATAAACAATATCATATCATGTACCATACCACTATGCACCACCACCCACTCATTGTACAAATATGCATGTACCATCATTCCTTCGAACCACCTGTAGGGTATGGGTCGAAGTCTTAAATTGCCCCTGTCTCTATGTTTATCATTATCCACCCGTTACAGATCATGCTCTTTAAACACCCTAAATATCCAGCAGATTTAAATTTAGTGTATCTTAGTTTTGTCTCAAGAAACGCTTTTAAAACCCTAAGTCTCATTTATATTTGCTGCCAACGAGATTCGCAGATCGTTTACAACAGTTTCAAACTTCGTATATGCCCAAGACCAAGGCCTGGAGTCTAGCCAGCACTCTAGCAGAAGTATGCGCATTTTGACCTTGACGTGTTGATAAAGAGACGACCAGCTGGCATAAACTCAGGCAATGAGGAAGTTTCTGACAGTGCACGATGCAAAAACAAGTTGTATTTTGGGCATAGCAGCAAAATGTTCGCGGCAACACATTCCAATCGGTGCGCGCGCCAGGTAGTTCAAATTGAACGCAATGGCATCGTGTTAAGTTGAGAAAAAATTCAAATGTAATCTTTACGAAACCGTTGGGACGAAATAGTCGTTTAGTGATTGCTATTTAAAGTTATTATCGCGCGCGCTTGTTTCTTATCTTTATTGTATCTTGCTGTTTTAACCAGATGAGATTGCGTTGTGCATGCGGTTTTTAGACAAGCCATATATTACTAGCTAGTTGACACCGTTTGTTGTACAGTACAGGATATTTCAGCTTGTTGCTCTGTCCAGATTTTACTGGGTTTAAATTTAAAACCATGCAATACACTTGCATCGGCGAAGTCTTTTTCTACCATTTGAAGTTTACTATAACTCGTAACACCTGCAAGTGTTTGTATCACAGATGACAAAAAGAAGTACCTTACATAACTTTAAGGTGTTGTTCAAGGATCTATTTGATACCATATTTGGCTGATTTAACTACAATTTAACAAGTAGTTCATTCGCATTAATTATTATATACCTTTTCACATAGTAGCAACTTTGTCTGTGCAAGTACAACAAATACATACTAAGTCAGCCTACGTGCTAACCATGGCCCGTTTCAAACGTCGCACTACTGCCGTGTCGAATGCATTAAAAACAATAGATAATCAGCTGAAACTTCTCATCTCGCTTCTCATTATCGATTGTAGTTAATGCATTCGACATGGCAGTAGTGCGACGTTTGAAACGGGCCCATGTCTTCTTCAATGCACCATTAAATCGTGAAACTTCATGAAATATATAATCAAACAACTAAGTTATATAATCTCTTCAAGTTTACAAGTATAATTTGCCATCTAATCGTCCCTCGCTATCTTGTAATTGTTGTTTTATTTTTGGCCGTCCAAGGTTGTAAAGCAATTTAAGATATTTTAGCTCTCTGTCACTGTCATATGACTAAGCTTTAAGGTGGTGCTGTGACTAGCACTGACTAGCACTGTTTGCACACGTTTTTCTCAGCTGTCTCCAGCAATTATCACAAAAAAATGGAACCTCTGAGGATGACCTCTGAGTGTCTGTTATCTGTTTATTCAATTTCGAAAAACTATGAAGACGTCAAAATGAGGCTACGGTGATGAATTACGCTTTATGAAGTGCGAAAACGGAAAGGTTGTCTTGATTTGCTAGACTGTAGAATGACTGCATTTGATTGCTAGTACATATAATTTCATGTGGGATACTTCATGTTTGGAGCGACGTATTATTCAAAAATATTTGGAACTAAATCCTGTTATTTGACTTGGCGCATCTAAGAGAATTGCGCGCGCTTGGCTCATTACAACGTCTTTGTTGTGAATGAATCACTCCTTGTTGAGATTATCTTGGATAATTTGCGCTCTGCTGTTCGTCGTGTCCATATGCTAGACTCATATTACCCGATAAGAATAGAACGCAATGAAACTGTCAATTTTTTGAGCAACATATGCCCTCACGTCCCACAAAAAATTTGCGCAAAATGTGCAACATTGCGCTAATTCTTGGAATTTTCTTGCAAGACAATCGGATTTAGAGACGTGCTAGTTGGATTATGTGTTATTTTTGAAATTCTCAATGACTACTGCAAGGATTTTAACGGTTTTTTGATTACACAGTTGAACTCTAACCGTTCAGCAATCAACAACAATATCTAAAATTCGTCAGAGACAAATTGGGCACACGTGATTTGCGTTGACCTCATTTGGTATCATTCGTTTCTAACTCCCTTGTGAAAATATTCCACTTCATGTGAGTTGAACTACTATTTTAATTGTTGCCAATGTTTGTTTTTATATTGAGGCAAGCTTCGCGTTGAAATATTGGTGTTTGGCGGTCCTACCTGCCAACGGGAGGTGAAGACGTAATAGACAGTGTGAATGCACAGCTTTTAATTACCGCGGGCGATGTAGGGTCATCATGTTAAGCTGTAAGATCATTTGTATTTTTCTTATTTCAAGCAGACACAATGGCGAAAAGCGCTCCGGTTTTCTCTTTGGAGTTAGTTGATTGTAAAACAAAAGACGGTAATGCGGCCAGATTCGTTGGTAGAGTATCATCGCAACCTCC
This sequence comes from Phenganax marumi, assembly GCA_025400095.1. Taxonomy (NCBI): domain Eukaryota; kingdom Metazoa; phylum Cnidaria; class Anthozoa; order Malacalcyonacea; family Clavulariidae; genus Phenganax; species Phenganax marumi. Next base: position 10,018 of record JAODVM010059777.1, on the reverse strand, counting down.
GCCGATCGTACAGTGGTTCAAGGATAATAAACTTCTTCGTGAAAGTCGACAGTATAGCTTCTTGTACACTGGCTCTTCTTGTACTTTGATTATCACACGCAGTACAGAAGCTGACGTAGGCACGTACAAATGTGTAGCAAAGAATTGCGTTGGTAGTTCATCATCGAGTGGGAAATTGATTCTGGAAGAAGTCGGTGAGGATTCTGGCAGCTCGGAAAGTGAAGACGAAAGCACAGTAGAATTCAAATCAGTTTCGTTGCGTCAAAGCGACGCTACGGAATTGTACACAATGCAGGATGAGTTGGGTCGGGGAAAGTTTGGTATAGTCAAGAAATGCATTGATAAGAAGACTGGCAGGGAATTCGCAGCGAAGTTCATCGCATGTAAAGGAAAAGCCGCAAGAGACGAGGTTTTACATGAGATTGAAGTCATGAATGAACTCAATCATAAGCAACTACTAAGGCTTGAAGCAGCTTTTGATCTGGGCAAAGAAATAGTTCTCATCATGGAATTAATAACTGGAGGAGAACTCTTTGAGAAGTTGGTGGAAGAAGACTTCATTAGCGAGCAAATTGCGACATCATATTTGAAGCAATTATTGGATGGTCTTGGCTACATGCATCGAAAGAATATCCTTCATCTTGATTTGAAACCGGAAAATATGATGTTGGTGAGGCCAGGGAGTAAACGAATCAAGATCATCGATTATGGCCTCGCTCGGAAATACAAACCGAATGAGAAACTTAAAGTGATGCAAGGAACCCCGGAGTTTGCTGCCCCGGAGGTTATAGCCTTCGAAGGAGTGACCCCGGCTACTGATGTCTGGGCAGTTGGCGTCATCACTTACGTTGTGCTCAGCGGTCTCTCCCCGTTCCTAGGCGACGATGACGGAGAGACTATGAGTAATATTTCGAGTATGGCTTGGGAGTTTGATGATCCAGTCTTCGATGAAGTCACTAATGAGGCAAAGGATTTCATAGCGAGAATTTTAATTAAAGACGAAAGAAAACGAATGACGATCCTGGAATGTATCGCACACCCTTGGCTCAGAATTAAAAGTACCAAAAAAATTGAGACGCAAAGGCTAAAAGCATTCACTGCGCGGAGAAAATGGAAAAAAGCTCTTACCGCTGTGCGGAGTACGAATTTCCTGAGCCGAATTTTGAGCAAGAACGCAAAAGGCGGAACTAGCACGACTGGTGGCGGAAAAGGTGATTTTCTAGCAAAGATTAAGCAACAAATCGCCGCAGAAGAGAGCGCCGAAAATTCAGCGGAGAAGTCTGGGAAGCTTGACGAGAATGAGAACATGACGTCAGAGAAGATGAATGGCGTGGTGGAGGGTAATCAAGGTACATGTGAGATCAAGTATGGATATAAAGCACGCGCACCTTCATGCACCTGGAGTTTTTTGCAAAGACTTTGATATTGTTTTCAAACTTTTTGTGTATTTATGCTTGTAGTAGTTCCACAAAAGGAACCGGCATAATGGAAATAATCTTGATTTTTTTAAGTCTTACCTTAATTATTTGCACTTTTTCATTCTTCTAACTTGTGCAAATCGTTGGTACAAGTTTCGTACATCATTCGCACAGCCTTCGAGCATTCGTACTACTTTCGTACTCACTTCAGTATACTTAAATTCTTTGTCTTCTACTCACTATAACTAGTCTAGCCTAGCTATTTTATTCAATATTCGTTTTCTGTTGGAAAATAAGCAGAAGGAGTTCATGTTGACTTAGCCTTATCGTTTTAATGATATATTTTCATATATCTGGAAAAGCACTGATGTTAGTTGTGCGATGGAGACTATTACTATTTTTGAATATTAATTGTTTGTTTTGTTTCTTCATCAGCTCAGCTCCAGTTTCTCGAGGAGCTATGCGACCAGCAGATACAGAAGGGTTCACCCGCTACGCTCACGGCCAAAATATTGAGTACTGGTACCGAGCCCAAAATAACGTGGAAGAAAGACGGCAAGGTCCTGGGACGAGGCCGAGCTCGAATGACCTTGGAAAAAGACACAGCAACATTGAAATACACCAGAGTTGATTATGAGGACGCCGGAGTCTATTCGCTGCTTGTAGATGCTGGATTAGACAAGATAGAATCCAAGGCTGTGGTGCAAATTGCTGGTATGTCGTTTTGAGGCAAATAGAAAAAGCTCCGAAATACGATTAAGTTCAAGTGAAATTGCATGTATGAAAATGTTTTCCTCCAAATTTTGTATCTCTATCAGTTTTGAAGGTAATGGAAAACTGAAGGCAAACGCTAAACTGCTGCCTTAAATTAACTGATTTTAAACAAACCATCAATGTTTTTTGTGTTTCGTAGACGTTCCCGATTCGCCCTCTCCTCCTGAAATTTCGGATGTCACGACTAACTCGATGAAATTGACATGGCGAGAACCGAAACATGGAAATAGTCCCATCAATAAATATGTCATTGAATACCGCTCGACAGGACAAAAAGACTGGACACTGGTTCCAGGAGATGTGACGTCAACGACACATATAGTCGAGGAGCTTATACCCAGGACTTCGTATAGATTCCGCGTTAGTGCCGTGAACAATGTAGGAAGCAGTAGGCCAAGCAGGTCATCTGGACTTGTTGAAACTAAGAGATGAAAATTTCAGGTAATTTGGATATATCTGTTTTAATATTTCAATCATGAGAGATATTAGAGGATTGTTTGTCAAAAGCCGGCTTTTCCTTTAGTGTAATTTGTCAACTATGTTTATTGTAGGTGATCATTAATGAGTAAAACCTTTTTTCTGCTGGAATTAGTTTTCTTCATTTTTCACCAACAGTAGATTATAAACTTCGCTATTGAATTTACGATGTATAAAAACCAAGCTTGAAAACTATGAACTGGTACTTCTTTTTGGTTTATTATTATTCAATGTTTTGACTAATTCTAGATATTATTTTTTTAGAAATCGTCCAAGATATGACGGGTTATATATATTTCATTAAAAATAAAGAGTTTCCACGAATTGAATGGAGTAATATGTATGAGATGACTTAGTTTATAGTTATCACCTTATTATATACATGGCATAAAGATATAATTTAGATATAACAGTATTTTCATAGCAGTCAGTGTAGATGTATAGACTGTGTGGTTTGTCTTTTATCTAGAAATTTATATTCTTTTTATATCATATATGATTATGTAAAGTCGAATCTTGTAACATAAGTATTTTTATAAAGTTGTCCACTGCATATCGTAAAATTTTTGTAGTATTTGTCTACGAGTGTTCCATATCTTTAATCTTTTTCAGATGATTTAGTCGTTCATTTTTCAGATCAATGTTTCCGTCTCGTCCTATTTATTGCCATTATGTTCACGTCGCAAAATAGATAAGTATTCGTCACATATCAGTATTCGTTTGAGGGTACACCATGTATATATTTATTATTGCAAAGCTTTCGGGCCGTTAGCCCGGACATTCATCAGAGCAACTAACGAACTAAAAGCTTTGCAATAATAAATATATACATGGTGTACTCTCGAGCGAATACTGATATTGTTGCTTTAGCCATGTAAAACTACAAGAATCTTATTTGTCACATGTTGAGAGACGGGATTGAAGACTTCTTTCCGAAACAACCAGTGACTCAGTGAGAAGAATGTTTTTTGACGCCATAGGTTGGTTCCAGTCCTATATCATGTTGCTCGGCTAGGAAATAGGAATTTTTGGGTAAATAATGCACTAAGATATTTAATTTATTTTTAAAATCTTTTTTTCTCCTGTCGCGTCAGCAATCAAGGTGCGATAATTTGGTGCCCAGGGTTCAGTTTGGTCATCGAATCGTCGAGGCTGTTAATTAAGGAAGATTTTTTTTTTTACACAGGTAACCCTTGATTCTCTTTCTGTTACTTATCTTGCGTGAAACGCTTCGTCTAGGTTTTCACTGCTATATTTTCCATCGAGGAAAATCATTTAGAGGGTGAATAGTGGAGCTTTTATAATTTTTTTAGGTTTTTATTTTCCTTTAAAAAAATTAAATAAAAGAGCTTAGTACAACAACATCCTAACACTCGTCTGTTATCACAAAAAAAAACCGCCTTATCCTTGCTTGCACCAGGTCTGCTTTGGCTTTAATAGTTACAAACATTCTCTGCTGCTTTAAAGCGTTAAATTTTTTTGCTCATTTGAGGTTTATTAAAATATTCAAGACTCCAAACGAAAAGCTCCAGTAAAGAAGCAGACTTTGATGCATATTACATTGCTCGCCTTCCGTCATCAATTGTGATGCATATCACGGCAAATTAAACCTGATAAACAGTTAAAGAAGAACCGTCCCGTCTCATTGTTTGCAATATTTTCTTACCAACGCCACAGTTTAAACTCCTTACAAATTTCCAACCTAGCTCGTTCTATTTCATAAAATGCCAAACATTTTCTTGCTTTTACAGAAAATATAATTTCCCCGCAGTTTTCCTGCAATTTATCCCTCCTGTTGTAAACACTGTTTTTATCTTCGCCAGAACAGCGCTAACATTGTATATCTGCTACTAAGTTGAACTACTTTAGTTAAACTAGAGTCTGTGATAAACTGTGTTGTCGTCAAAGTGTTGTATTCTGTGTAATTTGTTCGCAGTTTAACTCGCTAGACTCTCTGTTATACAGCCGAAGTGAACTCCATGTTCTCAAACTGAGCTGCGATCGTCCGCCATTTTAAACCGCCCCAATTGACCAGTCAAATAAGAAGAGATCTGATTAGCATGACAGAGCATTTGATAATCAATTTATATATTCCTAACTAAACATCACTTGACTAATTGCAAATCTTTACACTGCTTTGGTCATAAAATAACTTAATTCAACTTTAATTCTCGTTTAGAGAACACCTAAACGAAGAGAGTTTGTCCATTTTTTCAAAGCTTTACGTTGGAGAGAATGCATTACCAGTCGACAGATTCGTTTAGGCTCAAAACCGTCGGGGTCACAAGGTCATGACAATAGCCCGCCTTTGAAAAGACACAAAAAGTGTCAAATGTCCACTATTCTCGTTGTCAAACGCGCCGACCTCCTGCACTTCGCAATCCTAGCCGCTCTGGACGTTTGTGGGTGAGTTTTCGTGCAAGAATAGCTCAAGCACTGCGTGTTTTTGGATAGCAAGGTAAGTTACCACTGCTTAGGATTACCAAAGAATCTTCTAAAAAGAGGATTAGCGACAATTTTATGAAAAGTTGCAATTTGATAGGCGTATGCTTCCCGTAAACTTTGCGACAAATGTCTGTTAACATTCACTAGAAATTTCTTCAAATTCAGTCGCTGCATTCAAGAGCATCTGTCAACCAGGATTGTCACCAAAAATTTTTTCAAGTTTGTTGAGCCTTTTCGCATATTCCGTGCAAAAAATTTCTCATCCTCAGTACCAATGTATTTCGTCACTGAGATGGTCGTTTTTGTTCCACTGTTCAATAACACCCGAACACCAAGAACATTTTAAATTGTAAATACTTTTTGACCTCGTAGTTATAAAGCTATGTTTCTACTTTTATATGATAACGTTTCTTGAATTTTTCGACATTTCTGACCGGTTTCAGCTGACAGATTAATCTTGCGTTTTTTTCTTGCACTGACAGCTGCACATTATAAATATTTTTTCTTGTGTGACTGGCCGTTCAAAACAGGAGTTTATAAATTGCTATACTAGTGTCAATGTCCTGGCTTAATAGTTTTAAACGTAATTGTGTGAGAGCTATAAAAGTTGTTGTATTTTATTTAGTAAAAACATGAGTAATGTTCATCAAAGTGTGTTTGCAAATTACGAACGAAGGAATGATGTACAGTTAGATTTCTCTGAAGAAAATCCCTCTAAAATTTGGGAATTTGGAGATGAAATTGGAAGGTAAATACGGATTACTGCAAATGTTAGATGGCCTACTTATGTTGGTACTTGAGAATTGTGTCTGGAACAGCAGTATAGACAGACAGTGCGATTCTGTGCGATTTTACAGTGTCTGTCAAACGCAACCCTTACTGACGTGTTTGTGTTTATAATATGGAAATAATTCACACAAACACGCGCGTGTGTGTGTGTCGTTCATCTGTAGTCTAGATGAGCAGCTAATAAAACCTTGGCTAACTATAAAGCGGTGTATACAAGTTTGTCTGTCTTCCTGCATGCCATTGTTTAGAGCTAGTATGGAATGCGTTGTTCAGTTCACGAAAAAATGCCAGAAAACCTTGTCTGTATAACACGTGATAGATACTTAACTGTTTTCTTACCCAAAAAAGTTGTTGACATGGAAATCAGTATTGATCCAGATGCAAGTGATTAGACAACAGATTTGATGCAAAGAGAAAAGAGGGTCGCCATTTTTCTTCAATGACCATTCCATCTCGTTTTCTCTTCCAGGGGAGCATTCGCCATAATCAAGAAATGCTATCGTCTCAAAGACAAAGACAAGAAGTTGTACGCAGCAAAGTTTGTGAAATACGACGAGGATGATGGCAGTGAAAGCGACGGAGAGACTCTTAAGATCTTAAAACGTGAAGTGGCTATGATTCAGAAATGGGATCATGAGAAATTCATTTATCTTTTTGAAGTCTACATCGTGCGGAAATACGTTGTGCTCATCATGGAATGGTTAGTTCGTGATCCTCTGTTGCTTGCTCACGTAGAAATGTGCATGAGAGAACAATTTAACAATTTGGTAATAGCAAAACCAGGTGCAAAACTTAAAGCAAGTGATTTGCATAGAGTTTTCATGTTGAGGTCAAATCGCGGTCACTTTGAGGTAAGGTTACAGTTGAATGCAGGTCCAACCGCGTTTCAAATTAGGTTAACCTAAGAGTTGGCTAGACAAGTATTCAAACTATACCTTTATTCTCCAATGCCTATGCTTAACTTAAACTGAAAAGGTCATTTCATTTTGTAGGGTTGACGGCAAAAACTTGCTTCCTTATCTTATTGACAAACAGCTTTCAGCGGAAAACGCCCGAAGCAAACCGAAGATCTCTGAGAAAGATGTTTCGATGTTGATCAAGCAGTTGTTAGTCGCCTTGCAGTATCTTCATCAACAAAGCATTGCTTATCTTGACATTAAGGTACTACCTTGCCTCAATGTATTTTCATTAATCTAGCTTCACTTGTTTATGTAATTTCACCACGTAATGCAAACGACTACTACATTTATAATGAAAAGAATTGACATTTGTGTCTTATGAAACCGACTACTATTTGCTGTCATATAATGAAACCATAACTTTTTGCCGTGTTTAGCCTGACAATATCATGGTACAAGCCAATGGAAACATTAAACTGGTTGATTATGACAACTGTAGACATATTGTGAGCAAGCAAGGTGATGTTGTTGATTGTATTGGCACACCTGAATTCACTGGTGAGTAGACTTTAGTGTAGATTTTGTTGCAAAAAGCTGGTTATTGTATGTGCTTTCTGCGTGTTTTTTAGCACCTGAGGCTCTTGTCTATGAGAACTGCTCTGCAGCGACAGATATGTGGTCTGTTGGTGTTCTTATTCATGTCATGTAAGTATCACACAACGTGGAAACTCTTTCTTCAAACGTTACCATAGACCAAGCTGAATCAGCGCAATGCCTATACGGACGGAATTGTTAGGAGTCGAAAGGCTCTCGCCCTTTAACTAAGTTTTCCCGAGGCTGACTTCGCTCACGTGCACTTAAGTGTTGTCTTGTCCGTCTCAAAGGTTGACCGCCAAGTCGCCTTTTGCCGCTGCGGATGAAGTCCAGGTGCGAAAGAATGTGGCAAAGGTACACTACCAGTTGGCTAACTTTGGTAGACTCTCTCCTCACCCTAAGGCTATCATTGAAGGAGTTTTCAAACGAATTCCAGAGTAAGTACACGGAGTAAACTAATGCCACCTTTGACAAAATTGATTCATTGTGTTCACAAGCAAACGAAGTCGTCAAGAAGCTCGTCAAAGATATCCTATTCCTCGCAAAAACGAGCAAGTGAATTTATCAAAATAACCTATCCATCTCAAAATCACTTGTTTGAATTTGTAAACTTTTCTTTGTCTGTTTCCGAGCGCTATACTCTAAACTAACTGATCTCTTTAGAAAGCGTCTAACCCTGGATGCGGTCATGGGTCACACTTGGTTCCAAGTAAGTGGTGATATTAATTTGAATTATTGATCACTTCAATTGATCACTTTATTGATCATTTTATTGATCACTTTGATCACTTTATTAATCACTTTATTGATCTTTTTATTGATCACTTATTGATCAATTGATCACTTTATTGATCACTTCAAATCAGGAGACATTTGATGAAGTGTCTTGATGTTTTGTTTTTAGAAAAATACTCAATTCAACTTGGGTAAAAACCAGATTTCTGCGTCATCGGAGGATTTCAAAGCACTACAAGCTGCGCTTGATCAATTAGAAAGCGTACGTCAACTATTTTCAAATATTCTCAATCTTCGGAATACATTATTTTGCATGCATTTTAGTTGAGTTTGTCGTGTACTAAATCAAGAATTTTGACGTTTAGGAAGAGCCAGTTGTTGCATCATGTGTGCTAAGGTCATTCAAAGAAGATCCTTATGAAAGCCCGGATGAAGGCGATGATGAGTGACTGACTGACGAGTTAGCAAACAATTTTAGAATGCAAATTTGGTTTTGTCTTCTAGAAATTATATTGTCAAAATTAAGATAAATTTGTCGACTATTTTTAAATATATATATATATTCCTACAGACAGTGGGAAAATAGTTCACATTTGTTTTCTTCGTGGGACCTTTTTTACAGCTAGTTTTCTGCATTCCTAAGGCCCGGTTTACACTGTCAAAGTTTCTGTGATCAAAGTGGGAATTTCGGACGGCGGGTAACTCCTAAGTTTTGAAGGATTTGCTAGAAATATTTAAGGTAACTGATTCAGTGCTCAACAAGGAACTACCTCACATTGATATTTCTTGCAAATTCTTCAGAACATAGAATTTCCCGGTGAAAAATTCCTGCTTTGATCACAGAAACTTTGACAGTGTAAACGGGCCTTAAATTTGCGAAAAATTTGCACGAAAATGATGAAAGAGTAATTAGCATATTTCGCGATCACGTGATTCATGCGCGGGAATTTTAGATTTCTGGCCTGGGAGTCCGCCGGCGGCTGAAACGACAACAATGGCTTCGCGAAACAAAGGAGAAAATTTCCGGGACCTTTCTTCAAATTTTAGATGGAATAAGACGGTTATTTCTGGATTCAAAACTTGAAGTAAGTAGTTGCACATGTATTGTTATGTTTTTTAGCATTTTTAAGGCCTTCACTAGTCGTAGAAAATCTTAAAATTTGGCTTAGATTTCATTAGTATTTCGACGAAGAATCTCAAATGGCGGCCATTTGTGCAATATTTTCTGGCATTTTCTATGAAAAATACAGGCTATTCTTGAAAGCAAAGCTTTAAAGAACAATTTATACATGTAGCATGGTATAGTACTAGTGTTTAAATGAGGTATTACTAAGGCGCTTTTAAATGAGTTTGTTTGATAAACAGCAATATTGACCGCATGGTCAATATTTCTGTTTATCATATTTCGTGTTTAGGATGGCGTATTTAGTTTCCATTTGGTAGCTTTTAACCTAAATATCGTTTTAGGAAGAGCATAGTGCGTAAATAAAACCCAAATTGTGAAGTTTACTATGCTTAAAGTTAAAAGTTACTTTAAAATGTTGGTGAAGAGTTTCACAATTTAATAAGTCGTAATTGGGACATGACGACTGGGGGGGGGGGGAGGCACTCAAGTAGTCTATTATTTCATATGTGTGCGGAATACTATACTAGATTTTGATGCAAAACTAATGTTATTTGTCGTGCATATTTACAAGATGCCTAAACAACTAGATACTGTGCAACCTATATATTGCATTCCAGAAAGTCAAAAGATTTAACAAGACAAATGTTTACACTTTTTTGTTTCGTATTCACCGTTAAGGCCTAGATAGATAGATAGATAGATAGATCGACTTTATTTAAACACATTGGCCTTTTCAGCAGATGCTGATTTCCAAAAGGGAT
>JAODVM010059666.1:0-17708 GCA_025400095.1 Phenganax marumi | reverse complement strand
TCCGCTGGTTGGCGGGCGGAGGACAGCCTCGCCCGAGTGGCAGGTGCTCGCGCCATCACTTGGCGGCGTGAGCGGGGCTACGAGAAGGACGAGGACTTCGCATTTGCCTTCTCTACCTGGGAGGAAGCTGTGGCCGTGGGAGGCCATTTCCTGTGGCAGTCCGTGTGGCACAACAGGAGGAAGCTGCTCGTCTGATAGAGGGGGGACCTCTGGTGCCGGACACGCGTCCTCCGCTAGCCCGAGTCCAGACAGCGCCAGGTGTTGGCCCTGCAGAAGGTGTTCCTGACGGTCGGTGCCTTGAAGCCAGACGGGCTGTTGACCGAGGCCCTGAAGCGTGATTGGCAGGCGTCAGTCCTTCGTTTGGCCCAGACCAAGGTGGCGGAGTCTGAGTCAGTGACGATTCAGAATGCCCTCCGCACTTACGGGGAGCTCCACGCCTTCTTGCTCCACCGAGGGAGGTCGTTCCCTCCGGCCTTCGTGGACATGGACAACTTCCTGCATCAGGGGACGATGGCCCCTACCCGCGCGCTCAATGCGATTCGTTGGTTGTGCAAGCATGCTGGAGCTCCTTGGGACATCGGCCGGCTTCGCATCTCTCCTGAGTTGAGGAAGAAGGCCACTTCGACGAAGAGCCAAGCCCTTGTTGTGGAGCCCGGCATGCTGCAGTTGTTGGAGGAGCGCATCGAGAGCATGTGCCGTGGGGGGGACCCGCGATGGACATGCCTCTTGGGCTCCTGGCTGGTGGCTACTGGTTGCTTGCGATACCAACATCTTCGTCGATCAACCGTTCGTCGCATCAGTCCACTGGTGTTCCATGGACACTGTCGCAAAGGCAAGCAGCGTCACGCCCGAGGCGGCTTCGATTGGTGTGCTCCTGCCGAGTTTGCCTCCTGCTTCAACTGGACAATTGAGTGGAAAGCCTGGAAAGCCCTTTCTCCGGTGGCCCAGAAGAGTGCAGGGATCTGCTTCGACAGGCGTGGGACGCCTTGGAACATTGCGGAGGTGCACCTCTGCCAGTCCATCTTTGCCGAGTTCCTGAACAATACTGAGCAGTTGACCACCTACTCATGGAGGCGCATGCTGCCTACAGTGGGCCACATTCTGAATCTGTCGTCCTCTGACCTTTGTTCCCTCGGCGATTGGCAGGACAAGTCAAAGGAGCCGGCTGAGGCAGGAATGGCATTGCGCTACTCGTCAGCTCGCTATGCCCAGTCGCTTCGCAATGAGATCCTGACCACTTCAGTGGCCCATAGCTGTGAGGGTCACAGCTTCTGCTTGGATGTGCGGTTGGGGTTATAAGTAGATAGCCTGGTTGTCCAGCTTATAAGTGCACTTACTAACCAACATAGCCTACATACTAAGTCGAACTTAGTCGGACTTAGTGTTGAACTTAGTGTTGAACTTAGTTGGACTTAGCCAAGTGGCCTATGTTCAACGTGTTGTACTTAGGTCGAACTTAGTCCAACATAGCTAAGTGCAACTAAGTAGAACATGTTCAAAAAAAATCACTTGGCTAAGTTCGACAAGTTGGACTTATGACGCGCCAAAAGTGCTGATACTGTATCTAAAAAAACAAAAAAACAGAACACTAGTGGAACGAAAACTATAGATAAACATATTGGATTGCGATAACCATAAATCAAAAAACGCAAAAAAAACACATTGTGAGAGCTACAAAAAGCGGAACACAAATATTTTCGGCTGTTGAGTATGTTTAATATATACCTGCAACGCAACGGTTGCAGTGGCGTTTTGGGTATATATTCAAGGCTTTTGACCCTTCCATGAGCATAACAAACAACCATTGGAAGTGCTATATCCTTTTCGAAAACATATATAGAGTGATCCAACCAATACATATAGAAAAACAGTCAGGAAGAGTGATCACAAACAAAAACACATCGCACAATATATACATTAAAACCATATGAGGAAGAGTAACACAAAAAGTAACACATACAGAAACATGTTAGGAAGAGTGATTCCAAAAAACTACATGGTGCATATACAGTTTATATTCAAAAATAAAACACATCTTACGTATAGAAAACAATGTTAGTAATAATGATCCAAAAGAACGTCCTACATATAGAAAAAATGTTAGTAAGAATTAAAGTGTTAACACAACGTACATATACAGTGGAACCATATTAGGAATAGTGATCTTTAAAGAATAATGATATTAAACTCTGCGCGCTTATGTGCCACCATGTGCAACCACAAAATGTGGTTCTTGCAAAGTATGATGCCACGTCGAATACCCAAACAGAAGGCTATATTCCACGCAAACAATTCCACAGTCTATAGTATACGACGTTGGAATTGGATTTGAGCCATGGAGTACTGCATGAAATGAAATCATATATCCGCATCCCGTGAGTTGGATTTGGCCTGGGCATTGTAAAACTGTCAGATGAAATTAACTGAACATTGACGCAGTTCAGCATTGATATACATGGCAAAATCACTTCCGGATGTTAGATAATCAAACTTTAGAGCGTTCAAGATAAAACACAACGATACAACACACCAATCGATGTCAATCTGCCATGCCCTGAATCCACCTATACTGCCTGTTATAACCTGTGTCAGCGAGCCGGTGCAAGGAAACACTGTTGCATTATACCACACAATTAGAACACGTGTCTCGCAAGGGTCTCAATGACACATAAACACAAGTTAACAAAACACACATAAACACAAACGAAAAACATATGCGTAAACAGGTCACACTTGCGTAGAAGAATCTGGCATGGATGAATTCCCGGTCGCCGCACGTTTTTTTTTTCATTCTCTCTGCTGCATCATCAGACTCGTCATTCCTGGCAAGTGCTCGGCTCGGTGGGATGGAACAACGGATGAAACAAATCACTGCAAACTGGTTGGCAGGGCTTGGCATTTGCGGTTTGTTGTGTATATCTGAAATTCTAGAACTACTATATATCCAACAGCAAGGAACATCCTATATATAAAAACTATTAAGAACAGTGATCCCAAAAATGAGCATTAGAATCCTGGTGCGGCCAAAAAACGTGGTTCTTGCGACCAAACAGAAGCCTATATAATCATGGACCCTCTCCTGACAAACGTTTCAATTAATGAAGCGCTATGTATATATGTTTCGATGTTTAATTGAGGAACCACACAATTGTGTCTCGCAAGGGTTTCAATGACATGAACGCACTCACAAAAAAGAAACACAAACGAACAAAAGTATAAACGAAATATGTGTCTACTATAGGTCACATCTGTGTAGAAGAATCTGGCATAGATGAATTTCCCGGTCGCCGGCCTCCGCAAATGTCTCCGTCATGTCTGCGTTGGATATAGCCTGGCAGTGCCAGGCTATATCCGAGTGCGCTCTAGCGGAACGACGCGGGGTGTGCTCGGTGGGATGGAACTATAATGGATGAGCAGGTTGGAACGGTATATACCCTGAAGGGTAGATGGCAAGAAAGATCACCCAAACCATATAGGCATTCCATCCTACCAAATCAATTGCCTGGTTCCATGCAAGTGTTCTATATATATACATTGCCGCTGTATCCCGAATCCCGAGCGCCTCTCTAGAAGCCTGCAAAAGAGTGTTCGCGTCTACAGGATCGGCGAATAGAACCCGTGAACTCCATGTCGTCGTTGGAGGCCTGAACGCTTCGTGCCATTCCATCGTATGGTTGGATATACAGGTGTGGTACAGTATGTATATACAGTATGTATATATACAGTATGGATATATATATACAGTATGTATATATATATATAATGTATTCGGGCTCCGGATCAAAACAATCAGCCCTCTGGTGTCTTCAGCCCTCTGCATCCCTCAGGTTTGGTTCCTCTTCAGCCCTCTGGTTCCCTCCCTTTTGCTGTGAGAAGAGCTATATACTAATTCCACAAGTCGCGCCCGCACATTTAACACGTCCTGGATCGTACTGAGAAGTTCACACGGAGGGGCGCCTGCAGGGATTAAAACCACCAAAGTTTCATTCCTTTCAGGTACCGGGAGCAACTCCCGCAGATAGCGTCGAGGAATGAAACAGACAAACAAAATAAACGTAAACATGTCTGAACATGTCTGAGCTGTATGATGCGTCCCCTGTGCGGCGCCCCCCTCAGTGGCAACTCCTTTCAGCAAACAGGTCGAGGATTGCGTGAAACAAAGCAAACAACTTCAATCCTGCGCAGGAGCAATTCCTTCCAGCAAACAGGTCGAAGATTTCCGTTAGAATTTTTGAGGCACAATCTTTACGACTCCGTTTGGCAAAGTGTGCCAAATGAGGCAGCCATTCACGCATGTTGTTGGATACCACTTCTGACTCTTGTCAGGACGCAGTTCATTCACCCCTGACACTGGCCACACCGACACGCATGTGAAAGCTTTACCATTTTGCAAAGCATGCATCTCAACTTTGCCAAAGTTGACTTGACCATCCGTAGGATCCTCGAACAAGACCACGTCTCCAGCCATGCAATATGCACCGGAAATAAGAACTGCAGTTCTCGATGTGGACTCAAAACCCGCATTTGCAGGAGCCGCTCGCAGAGGTGGCTCCAAGTAGCACACGGTGTCTTGTAAAGGGTCAAGAGCTTGGAGCTTCTGCAGCTGCGATAGCGTGATCTCCTGTGCTGGACGCAACATGGTTCGTGTGGAACCCCAAAGAACACGTAAGCCAAACAATGGTCATAAAACACACCAATTAATCAACAATGTGGAACACCACAAGGACATACATATATATATATAGATAGATAGATATAAGCGTCAATAAAAACATGTGACATACCGTTGCTGCCGAAGTTCCTCCAAAATTTTTCTGTCAAACCATGGCCCAGTGTTGTGTAAATTGTCTCCATACCTCTTTATCTCCTTGTGCCGTCTCTCGTGGCAAAAGCAGCTGAGGATAAATTTCTGATCCCTCAGGCACTTCCCCAAATGAAGCATCAGGTGATGCTTGGGGACGACAGGTTCGTGCCCATGGGCCTTCACAAACCTCTTCAAATATGTTTGGGTCAAAGTTTCCAACCGACCAGCGTCCACGGCATCTCTCATTGACATATGCAACAGTTCAATCAAATCCATCAACGTCAAAAAACTTTTGGCCACATCGGCGTCAGGGCCTCCTTCAGAATGAACACCCAATTCAAACATATAAGATCTCAAGGCAGCATAAAGGCCCAAGCCGTCTGATGCTGTGCATGAAAACGAATCGCCTTCAAACTCGAAGGCCCCAATGTGGTTGCGTTCCATCCTTTTTGGCCAATTGAGTGAGCTCCTTGCAAGGAGATTGAAAGGAAAGGAAACAGCTTTGGGCGTCATGTACTTAGCTGGGCGATGCTCCTGTGACCAGCCCCGATATACATATGTATTGAAATACATAGTTGGAGTGATGATACGATTTCGGTTGATGATGATACATATGTATTTATTCATTATACTACTTGGAGTGAAATACATATGTATATGTTACGGAGGTTTGCTTTAGCAAAGGGACCATGCAGTAGCCAAAAGCAGTTGCGAACACACACACCTTTACTTAATGATCGGCCAGGTATCAGGAACGGGTGAATGCGTTCATAAGAAAAGCCTCTGGAGGACAACCTGCCCAGTGCCAAGTTGATCTCCAGCTGGAACAACCCCTGTACCAAAAACACATGCATCCAATCGTATTGGATCATCTCCGCTGGTTTGAAAACACTACGCAAGTTTTCATCCCACAATACAGAGCGCGGTGTCCAGTTGAGACCAATGGACTGCTCCAGCTCTGCAAACTCCTTTTTGGTCAAAATGTCCTTCCGGCTGTTCAGCAAATTCACGCCTGACCATATGCTCACATTGCTGGCAGCACGGAAGCTTTCAAAGCGGTGGGCGCTGTGTGCAACCAGCTCCGGGTGGTGTCTCCACAGGTCTGACCGGAAGTTCACACAGTTCCTGCAAAGAAGGCAGGGTTTGTTCCCAGCACTTCCTTTGTGACCGATGCAGTGTTTGATCGCCGGTTCGTCGCCGATTAGCACCCTTGGCTTTGCAACTAGCAATCGACCAAGGGCATGCATGACCTTCCCGTGGATCAGCGACGACGTTCCGTCAACAAAAACTTTGATCACCTCCCGGAATACCTGAGACATGCCATCTGCAATGGTTGGCGCTGCATGACGTTTCCTCTTCTTCTTGGCAGAAGAAACCTCATCTGAGCGCACAACCAGGAAGGTGTACCAAAACAATTCGTTGCAGAGATTTTCCCCCAGCTCCAAGAAGGACCAATACACTGCCCAAACCTTCCTTTTGTTCCGGGCCTTCAGAGGATTCCCCGGGGTCACCTCGTCGGTGTAAATCACCACTCGCCACTCTGCCTGCTCTGGAGGAAACTCCGTGAGCTTCTGCAAATATACTTGATGTACGGCTGGACTCTGCTGGAGTATGTGGTCAAGCCAGCTGACCGGGTCGATGTATGGCACTTTCAAAGGAGCACCTTTCGTCATTGTGAAGGTGATCTCTCGAATCAAGTGCCCGTGGGGGCCGGTAATATCCTCAAGCTCACGAAGCAGCTGTATAATGTGGTTGTTTATACACCAAAACTACGCAGAACTATAGTTATTTGTTCAACAACAAAATGCAAACTGCAATTGTGAACTACCAGCCAAGCAGCTAGTTCAGCCACCCGTTTGCGTTTAAGGCTCCACCGGGTCAGACCCTGCTTCAGGAGGTCAGGATTGTGTTTGACATTGGTCAGCACAACGCTCAAAGCGCTGGAGGAAACGAATTTGTTTCCACTGACATCCGAAAGTGTCTTGGGCGCCATCGCTGCAGAACGACCATGCCTGCAGAGACTCCGAAACTCACAAATAATGTGATTCTTCAGCCTTGGTGCGATGTGTTGCACCATGAGCATTGGTCATGATTTGCTTCACCATATATATCACTATGAGAACTGATCATAGTTACATCTCTTGCCAAAAGAGTTGATCATCTGACGCTACCGCTATACCGGGAGAGACTCCTGCAGGCAAGCAGAGTGCGAATTGAAACAAAAAGAACGTATATATATGGGTTGGACTGGCATTCCTTTGATGAAACCGTTCGAGTTTCAATACTGTAGTGTTGCCGGGGGCAACTCCTGCCAGCAAACAGGTCGAGGATTGAAACAGAAAGAACAAAGAAACATTCAGCTTGGCAACTGAAAATGGCTGCATATATATATAGATAACAAAAGCCACAGCGCAGCACACAGCAAACACGTGATGTCATAAGGTATTCAAGCGTTGCCACGTCATGTTTTTCTCCACAATCACTTGTCCTCCAAAAGTTTGCATGCTTTCTCCCAAGCAGCATCTTCGCCGCATGTCTTCCACGCGACCTTTTTGTCACATTTGTCTTTTTCAGACATAAAGACTCTGAAACATGTCGCTTTTTCATTCCGGTGAATCTTGCCTCCCTTGTAGAAGACTGTGGGATCGCCCGTCTCCATCTTTGCCGGCCGGGACGCCATCGACTTTTCATGCCCGGCTACTTCATGTGCCTCTGCAGGAGCGACTCTTTTCGGCTGCTTCGGCTTCTGGACCCGTCCAGTTGCCCCAGCTCCAGGAGCGACTCCTTTGGGCAGCTTCGGCTTCTGGACCCCTCCAGTTGCCTCAGCTGCAGGAGCGACTCCTTTCGCAAGCTTCGACTTCTTTCTGGCGCCCGCAGCGCCAGGAAGCTTCGCAGCTGCGGCTGGACGCTTCATCTTGGCAGCCCTGTACGCTGCAGCATCGGCTTCTGCAGCATCTTCTTCATCTTCTTCAACGTCTATTGTCGGTAGCCGCATGCCTGCCGTCTGTGCGGTGGCTGCAGGCGACGCGGCAGGCGATTGCGCCGGAGCCGCTGTTGCCGAAGGCGATGCTGCCGGAGGTGATGGTGCCGGAGGCGATCCTCGAGGCGATGCTGCCGGAGCCGATGTCGGAGTGTCGTGTTCTTCTGCATCTTGCAACATGAGCGGCCTCCTCCCTCTCGGCTTTGTCATGGTCAGATTGCAGCCAGTATTATCTGTGTTCTTATTCAGTACACCTTGGAACATCTCAGCCATCATGCGCATCGCACGTTCCATTGAAGACACACCTGTCGTGACTGCAGGGTGTTCAACCTCTGCCCTTTCGTTCTGCACATGCTTGTCGCTGCTCCTCAGTGAAATGGTGTACTCGGGCGTCATGTGCTTAGCCTCCAGCATGACACCTGCCGATGGTTCCTTTTCGTACCCTATCTTCCATTGTTCCGGCAGAGAGTCTGGTCGCTCAGGAAACTCACGCACGAGCTGCTCGCCTGGAACCTTCGCGCTGTTTCGGACCTGTGACTTCAAGAATCTTTTGAAGCGATCAAGCAATGCCAGCTGCTCTGTCCGCTTCCTTGGCAACTGCAAACCCAGGGCTACTCCAGCCCTGAACACTTCCCTGATCGTGGGTTCCGTTGGAAGATGCAGGCCAATAGATACCTTGGCGCAAATCACAAAACGACTATGAACATCTATGCCCAGGAATACTAATTGATATGACCTATAATTCGCTCAAGTACCCTGACAGGAACTGGGATAGGTTTATATAAACGTCAAACACTACAAAAAACTATTTTGATGTTGTTATATGGTGCGCATCAGTGCATACATGATACACACACATGCAGTACAAACATTTGGAAGGAAGTGCAATCTGGGAACACATCTGATGACCAACACATCGACCTTTGAGCTGGCCGGAACGTCAGAGCTCTTCAACTTCAGCACATCTTCTGTTGTGAGAAACGGCGCAAAGTGCTTGCAGGTCTGAGGCGGTCTGCTTCGGCGCAAACCTGGCTGTGTGGGTTCTTCAATGGCAAGTGTGCTCACCGCGTCCTGGAACGACGCCACCTGCTCCGGTGTCCACACCGCAGACGAGCATAACAATTCACTGACCTCTGTGAGGCCGCTCCATGTCAGGCCACTTTCGGAAATGCTCCTACACAGCTGCTTCGCCTGGGCAGCCCTCATCTCGTTGAACCTGGGCTTGCCCTGCTGGGAATGGAGGAACTTCTGAATCTCCTCTATGTTTTTCTTCAACCTCCTGATGCTGACAACTGACAACCATCAAATGTATACGAGTGTAACCGTGAATATCGGCTATATATGGTTATACATATGTATCCGTTGCCAACATCAGATTTAATGACCATGAAGACAAAATAAGAACCACCCTCAAACAAGAAACACATTGTACCATTTGCAACGCAAGACTCTCTGCTGGGGTGGCCATGCTGGATTGAACGCGCGCACATGGGCAGGGCACAACCAGTCCACTATATACTGAGCCCCGACACACATGACCTAATGTGCACAGGCGTGTCAACCAATTTACAATTTGTGAAACATGTGCCAACAGAGTGCTGTGCCTATAGGTGGAGCATTATTGATCGTTCCAATGGGGTCTTACAACTATAAACACATAAACAACCACAATGTTCAACCCTACGTCAATGAGTTGCGCGACCGAATATACTTGGGCCACGCTATATAGTGAGGGTCTGTGCTCACACATCGTGCTTCTTCGACTGGTAGGTGACATCAAGCTTCACAAAGATGCACTTGCATTAGTGTTGTGTGTCACCAATGACAACGTCGAGGCAAGTCATGACTGGCATCACCACACGCAAGGCGCGCCTGGGGCATGTACCAGCTTCGATGATGATGAACCAACCTGTGGGCAGGGCGGCAGAGGATTTGTTCGGTGACATGAACGCGTGAGCACAGGCGGTACAACAGGTTCACAAAACAAAAACACCTGTTCCACCACAGCGGATGAACTTGCACTCATATGTACCATGCATGGACACGCAAGCCTCGCGTTTTCTGGGTCTCAGTCGCTCAGCTGCGAAAAGCTGTACGGCAGTGCAGGGTTGCCATGAGCACCTCCTGTTCGGCTGTCGGCCAACTGAGAACAGCTGGGACTGCCGCATATATGGGTGCCTGGCCAGGAGCAACTCCGTGCGGCTGTCACCCAACTGAGAACAGCTGGGACTGCCGCAGGGTTGCCGGGAGTGACTCCTGCAGGCTCATGTGAAACGCCTGGGCTTTGTGAAACTGATTCACCAAGCCAGTCACTGTCCCTGCACATTGGAGTGGTTGTGAAAAGGAGGTAGCCCATCATTATATTGATGGCCACGATTATACCTGCAGCCTGCCATCTTCTAAGTGAGGGTGTAAAGTGATATGAGAATGCGCACATTTGCATAAATGAGTGTGTGAGAGGGTTGATGCTGAGGGTTGAGTGTTGAGTTCATAGTTGCACATGTCCACCATGGCTGGCTGCAGATCTACTTTTTGTTCTGCACAACGTCCTTCAAGGCACGCGCCATGTCTTTCACAGCGGTGATAGTCTCCCGCCGCTCCTCATTCGTCAGCCTGCTTCCCCTGGCTACCTCAGAGCGGTGAAGAACGTCAATGCAATCGGGGACCACAAAACACACACATGGAGTGATGTGCTGCGTGAATTGCATGCACACAAGCAAACATTGAGCTAAGGGACGTCATCCTCAACGCTGCGCAGGTCCTTCTGAGCGTCCTGTACGAAAGCACAAACAACTCAGGCCATTCAATCAACCACACTGCGCACTGAAACAAGACAACGTGAGCTTCTAGTCTAGGAGCATGCGCACCGAGAGGCCTTCATCAGCGTTTTTGTAGAGGTCAAACGTTCCACTGATCGAGCGCGGTAGGCCGGGACGTCAGCTTCTGGGATCAGCTTTCTGTCAATCAATACCAAGCCATTACCCAGCCAGCACTCCTGAGCTTGAGCGATCAATTGGGCGATCAATTGGGCACATAGGTGAGTCTGTACATGATAGACCTGAAGCAATGTATGTATGTGTCTGCAACATTCCACACTATTGCAGAAGCATGTTTTGCCTCCTATGCCAGGTGTCCTTCTTGCCATGATGCCACATCACCACACCCTCAGGAGCATCCTCCACCTCCACCTCTTCATCCTCCAGCATGGCCTGCACAAGACATGGCTTCACATGCAGGACCACCAACGTGACATCGCAAGTGGCCTTTGCTTGCAGTTCCATGCTCCTGTACGCCAAGTCCTGCAGAAAGGCCGGCGTCAAGGCCGACCCTGTGGGAGGCGTGGCATCCTGCGTGCAAGCAACAACGCCATAGTGAAACCTGAAGTGGTTCACTGCCCAGACTCTGCACGAAGCCGTCCCACCTTGCCGTGGACCGTGTAAAAGGCGTCCAACCATTGATATCCTTGAGGCCTAGGGGGGGCCCTCACACTGAGCGTGGTAGTGCTTGCCTGAACAATGACACAAACACCATATGTTCAATCACATTCACAAACAAAGCACTCACATCACTCACACACATATTCATTCCTCACCTCTCTAGAAGCCTACAAAATAGTGTTCGCGTGTATAGGCAAACTGCCGCCTGAGGTGACTGTACACTGCATGTTGCACAGCTCGATGCAAGCTCAGAATGTGGAGCTGATGCATGTTGCACCTGTCAGGCCACTGGATGACAGGTTGCAATGCGTGTGCGACACTCCTTTGCAATAATGTTGGTTGGCCTGCTGTGATGTGTCAGTCAGCATCTTGCGCTTCTTGCCAGGCATAGGCTTCGCTTTGATCTGACCAATTACGTGCTTGCCAAATGCAATGTCCACATATAGCCAATGTCACGCGAGGAAGCTTAACCAAACAAGTTTCCATGATTGATAAAGTGTCGGTGAACTATGTTGCCAAGACTCATTCAAAGCACGAGCAGACTTCCATGGGGGTGGCTCACGAGGCTCCGGTGGTTTAGCACGCTGCGGTGCTCTAGCAGGCTCCGGTACAGGCGGTGGCGGCAGTGGTCTCTTGAAGTCTGACACGCGCGGCCATTCAGCCCCCTGCATCTCATGCACAGGTACCACACACATGATGTGGTCCAACTGAACACAAATGTTTTATGATCTCAATGCGAGCCTCGGTTCGATATCCATCCTTAGATCAATTGGCGTCACATGAAACAAGTACGTTCACTATTCGTTACAACACGTTCACTCTTCACATGAACACAGCATCACAGGCTGACATGCACCGCAAGAGTCTGGCACGCCCGGTGGCACAGGCGGAAACACATGTGGAAATTGACTTTGATCAATGCCCTGCACCTGAGCACATAAGCAAACCAACGTGTGAACCCGAGCACATCAACCTCACTCCACTCCAGCCAACCCACTCGCGCCTTATGTCCTGACTCGTCCCACTCACCCCAGTCGTCATCAAGCTCAATGTCGTCAGCGCTCCATGCTGGGTTCGGCTCATCACACATGGCATATATAGAGAATATATTGACTACCCGGGTTTGAATACATGGTCCGTAGGACTACAATGTGTGTGTACTACTGGTTTTGAATACATAGGACTACAATGTGCACAATGATGAACGTGTATGCGTAAGTGATGCCGCATATGTTCACTATACATGTTCAGTGCAGCCACAAGCGCCAATGTGAGCCATCCAGCTGAGGAGGGACACAACAGCCATTGGCACAAACCTCACACGAGGTCATGGTTTCAGTTCATGGTTTCAGTGGAGGCGCGCCTCAAGGGTCCACCTTCCAAGGCAGTGGGCTGGCTGGGCCTGTGAGCTCGCCAGCAGCAGAGGTGAAGACTGCATTTGACTATAGGCCGACATGACTGTCAAACAACATAACATTTATAGGTTTATGAAACAAACCCATTGCAAACGCATACAGTACTTCAAGTACTTCAATGTGAGATGGTCTGCAAGCGCCGACAGGAGTCACTCCTGGCATGAGACATGAGCCGATATAGGAGTCACTCCTGGCAACCCTCACTGTAAGTTGCATTGGAGGTCTATTGGGTTGGTCGTTCAACGTTCACACATATATCATAACCAAACAGTTCGCAGTTCTGGCGCACAGCCCGTTGACAATCCATTCCGCCTGACCTCCGCGCCAAGCAAGAACATATTATACCTTCAACAATCGAGCGGCGAGACAACATTCGAAAGTGTATGCTAACAACATTCTCCAACAAAAACCATGTCAAAACAACATTCGACAGGTCAATGTGATTACCAGCAATCCATAGCACATGAACTCTGCGCCGAACAAGAACATACAATACCTTCAACAAACGAGCGGTGAGCAGTGGTATAGAATGTATGACAGGTTCAAAGACTCAACCTAAAAAGAATGCAACCTGTGCCGCGACTCATGGCAATCACAACAATAGTTAATGAAACCATGACAACATTTAATTGCAAAGCAACTCTTCAATCCAGTCACGCCTTCTCAGAGAAGTATAGCCAATCATTGCAAAACGAGCCTCGCGTACAAAGGAACCAATCTCAATCAGTGAAGCCAAACTCAAAACTAAATATTTTCACTTTTGTGGATCCACAAAAAAAACAATCACAAAATTGTGGATCCACAAAAATAAAAATTCAGAATTGTGGATCCACAAAACAAAGTTGAAGGCTTACAGTTTAAAATGTGGATCCACAAAAAGTGACATTGACTTTTTGTGGATCCACAAAAAAACATATTGAATTTTTGTGGATCCACAAAAACTCAAAACAAGATTGCCTCTGGAAAACATATCACATGATCAGCTAATAGGGGGAAACGCTGCCCATTTTTTTTGAACCTTTGACATTACCAATGCATTTAAATTGATTTGCTAACATTCACTGAACTTTTCAGTTGAAAAAATACAGTACCATTGCATCAATTTTCATTTAGACTTGTTTCAGCAATTGCCAACCAATGAGTTTTTTTCTGCAACACAACTCAAATAGATAGCACTCAGAACCTAGATTTTCAGCTTTCCCATTCAACATAGTCGTAATCATAGTCGTCTCACACGTCTCAAGTCTATAAACCACTCGGCTAGGTTGCGCCTCAAGCTCTTCCAAGGTATGGCCTGCAGCACACAATGTCTTCAAAGGAACTGGATGTACACAATGAAACATGGTCACCGACCTTTAACAACATATCCTCCTATACCCTGTGCAAATCGAACCAATACACATTGTTTTTGTTGGGTGCTCTCCTGCAGTTCCTCATGCCAGCCCTCATACTCTCCGTGCCAGGAGCATTACAAAATATACATGTTTCTTCTAATTTGCCAGGTTGAAACAAAACACAATACAGTTGTGATGCATGTGGTCTCGAATCTAGGTTCATGTTGTCTCGAGCTGGCACTACCCTGCAGTCAGCTCCAAAGATTCCAAAGTGCGTGGCTGGGCCACGGATTTCGCACGGAGGGGCGCATGGGACTAAAACCACCAAAGTTTCATTCCTTTCAGGTACCGGGAGCAACTCCCGCAGATAGCGTCGAGGAATGAAACGGAAAAACCAAATAAACGTAAACATGTCTGAACATGTCTGAGCTGTATGATGCGTCCCCTGTACGGCGTCCCCTCCGTGCCAAGGACATAAAGATCCGGTTTTGAGTGATCTGCCATAAACATCTGGTTTCTCACACATCTCAAGTCTATAGGTTGATGAAATGAGTTGCATCAACACAATTATTGAAACATGTTACAGTAGTAACACCAAGTCAACCGAATCTTCACATCTTGGAAACGCGCATCTTATCCTGCTCCTTTCGGACCTCAATCAGCAGGTTCTGCCAATATTTCTTCTGGTTCTTGCCCAGGATGCCCGGGTTCACGATGGTCAGATCAATGGTCGAAGCCGCCAGGTACACAATGTGGGCCACTGATCCATAGTCCAGGATAGGGACGTCGCGGGTGACCTGAAAGCCGGGAAACTGCCTGCCCGGGCCCGGAATGCTCAGCTCCTCATGCTGGCAGATCATCTTTGCGTGGGGGTACTTCGTTGGGGCTTTGGCAGTGAAGTACTGCACCGGCAAGTAGGCCCGCATCCGGTCAGTGGCTATGTCGGCCACAGCACAAATGGCTGAGATGACATCTTCATCTGTGAAGTTCTCCTTTGACATGTCCAGCTTCGTGAAGATCTGTGCCATCTGCAAAATCTTGATCTCATTCTCCAGCCGGGGCATGATCTGGCCGACCCTGAATACCATGGGGTCGTGCTGATTATCCAGCTTCAGGATCAGGTACTGCGGACTGGAGCCATTCAAGTACCGCTCCCCGCACTGGCCACAGGCCCAGAACTCCCTCTCATTGGGGTTGCGCATCAAGAACCACGACCCTGACCGCAAGGGCAGAAGCCCACAGGTGCCGCAGCCGTACAGCAGCTGGATGTCGCACACCCAGGTCTTCTGGGACGACAGCTGGGTGACCCAGTCCGACCCGCGTTTGATGCGGGTGTCGCGCAATCCCTCCATGGTGACCAGCACCTGTTGGCTGACAGTCTTGTCGAAAGAGTGCTCCACCTTCTGAAGAGATTGGCGCACTGTGAAATCATCTGCCTTGGACTTCAGGCAGCGCAATGAGAGCTTCTTGAACTTGCAGCTGGGGCCATCTCTTGTTGGGTGCTCGTAGTTCTCGTTCGCGGCCCTCCCAGCACACTTGTAGCATACAAATTGGCAAGGTTGCGTATCCGCCAGGTCTGACACGTTCTCCATGTGGGGCATTGCCGTCTTGAAATCAGGGTCCACAAGGGTTGCAATCCTTGACCCCTGGATATAGCAGTAGTGCGAGATGTTCGGGTTCGAGTAGCCGCACAAGGGGCACCTTTTGTCTGGCACGTCGGGACCGCTCTTGCCACCCGCAAAGGTGGGCAGCTCAGGGTCAGGCTCAGCCTCCGCCTGCACCATCAAAACGTCGCACGAGGAAGCGTCCGCCATGGCTCCAGCCGGCACAAGGCAATCAGCCAAGTACCAGAAGCGACTCCTGACGGTACAAGGCAAGCAGCCAAGTACCAGGAGCAACTCCTAACGGTACAAGGCAAGCAGCCAAGCACCGGTACCAGGAGCGACTCCGCGCGGTACAAGGCAAGCAGCCAAGTACCAGGAGCAACTCCTAACGGTACAAGGCAAGCAGCCAAGTACCAGGAGCAAGTCTGTGCCGGCACAGGCACAAACAAAGGGGACCAGGAGCAGCTCAACCGGCAACAGGCAAAGCCAGTGCCCAGGAGCAAAACAACGTCCGGGCTGTGGAGCCCAGGCTGCGGAAAAGAGTTGCAAACATTGTGGAAGCCACGCTGTCGGACATGTCTGAACACAATGGCATTCGACAAACGATAAATGAGACAACACATGGACACAATCAATTACCCACGAACTGCGCAACGCGATCAATTCAAAGCACATCAAGGTGGCTCCAAACACATCAAGTCGACTCCAAACACATTCCCGCCTGATCTGTGTAAGCCAGCGGCCGTTGTGGCAATAGGGCCTCACACGCACAAACTGTCATATAGTCCAAAATGAAGTACACAAAATGTGGCTCCACAAAGCAATGTCTTTATCTTTCAGATTCCTGATCTTATCCAAGTGTGATGTCTGGTTCCATACGTTGATAGTCATCTAACTCCGCTGTCAATCAAACTATGATGCTCCAAACATGCTCTATAAGTATCAGCATTATATAGCAAAACGCTCGCAACGCGTCAGCTCAAACAGTGATTGTTTAGGAAAAGGTACATGTGAAGCAACATCACTCCTTTTTTGTCCACACGAGGAAGAGGCTACATTCGCCAGGAGCAACTCCTACAGACTGCATTCGCCAGGTACCGAACGGGGCCAGGAGCAAGCTCCAATCGGCACCAGGCTTTGCAAGCCAGGGGAACTCCTCTCCGGCCTATATAGGAGCTACTCCGGGACAAACGTTGCTGGGAACTGGGAGATTGGATCATCGACAGCCGTTGAAGATGTCCCTGTTTGCCCCAAGACCAAAGTTTCATCACTCCCACCCAACCGAATCCGGCGCCGTTTGGCAAAGGAGTCATGGGCTTCTGCGGACTCCATGGAGCGCTTGTCCGGCGGTGGGCCCATCCATGGGTCCGGCATCTCCAAGATCTGCCACAGCGTGACCTCTAGGTCTTCAACTTGCTTCATCGCCACCTTCAAAAGGCAAATGGCTTCGGCCATAATAGCCATCACCTTGACCTTCTGGTCATACGATATGGTTGAAGGTGCAAAGTCCATGGTGGGAAACCCGTGGAACTCACTGTGCCTACCCTACTCAACACGGCTTCGGTTGAAGGTTCCATGTCCATGGTGGGAAACACGTTTGTCCGAACAATTTGCGATGGCGTTGTAGTTACATACATCAACATGTTCCATCAAGCTTAGTGCACAACATTCTCACAAGCAAACCAACTTAGTGCACAACAGTCTCACACGCCAACAGGCTTTCTCAAAGTCAAACAAACTTAGTGCACAACAGTCTCACACTCCAACAGGCTTTCTCAAAGTCAAACAGACTTAGCGCACACCAGTCTCACTCTCCAACACTGTTTCGTGCCATTGGCGCAGGGAGCAGCCTGTCATTAGGCACCAAGAGAAGCAGCACCAGGCTCAGAGGGTTGCTCTGGATCATCCTGACTAGCCTGACTAGGTCTCTTCTTTAATTTGCGTCGTTTCCTTTTCGGCGACGCAGCTACACAGCCTTCACCTTTGCTCTTCTTTTCAATCTTCTTTTCAGCAGGCGGCGAGTGCTGGAGCGCCGCGAAAACATACCGGAGGTTCGCCTCTGTCAGCTCGACATGCACCTCTTTGGCTTTTACACTCCAAAGCATCCTGCACTCCAGCGGCCCAAAGACTTCGT
>JAODVM010059555.1:0-17713 GCA_025400095.1 Phenganax marumi | reverse complement strand
TGGTTATCACAACAGATTCTAAAACATCATTATCAATTTCAAACACACCTTTTAAGAAAGCCATCTTCAACCTTTGTGTTCTCAGTACCTACACACCTCTGTACAGTGATCTTGATATATTTACCCTGCTCTTCTGTGTTGTTCCTCCAAATGGTTTATGTTCATTTATCCTCAATACCTACAAAGAAATAAAGACAAATTTACAGCTACAGCTGCAACATTTAAGAAACAGTGTACAATATATTTCCACTTTGATATTTTAAATGCCTTTTTATATAGCTAAATCAGATTGGCCGTCTAGCTGTGGCCCAGCATTAAATCCTTTTAACTGGCCATCTAGCGAGGAAAGCATGCTCTTGAGGAGAATTTCGATCCCTAGAATCTTCTGTTTCTTGCGTTATGATACAAATGAGAGGATCTTGTATGTGGTAGTTAAATACTCAGAACAGAGGTTTTTTTATCATATATGGCCATGAGGACCGGTAGGCTCCGAGGCTTGTATATGACATGAAAGTAAAGTATGAGGTGACACCATGCAAAACAATAGAATAAAAAATTAATAATTTACCAGTTTTCTTCACCTGAAGTGGTGCATAGGATTGCAGTCATGCACATTGATTTTATCATGAAATAAGGAAACAGAGGGGAAACTGTACAGTTGTTGACAATATGCAGCAACATATTTTTACAGCCAGTGATAATGGAAGACAATAATTGTACTGGAATTAAAGGAATGGCTTATTTCACCAGTTTGGTCTAGGCAGGGGTTTAACATGACTTTTGCATTGCCCATATAATGAATTGTCAGTCCAAAGAGAAGCCCATATAATCTCCAACCCTTGCTAAAGGTACGATCATTAATACTCATGCAAATTATTGGTTCTCTGCAGAACAGTAACATGCACTCAAAAATTTACGTTTATACATGAATCAAATCAAACGGAGTAAACGAATACAATATATCAAATGGAAAAAAATCTTACCGATGGAAAGAAATTTTCTTCATTGACGAAGAATTTTGGCATCCGTAAGTGACAGAGTAAGGCATTTTTTAATTGTTACTTCACGCTTTTACCAAAAGAAAACAAGATTACAAGAGTAATTTCAAATCTAGAAGAAAAACTTCACCGATCAGGGCATATCAGTCAAAATCGGGGGGACGTGGGACACTGTTATCAGGATAGTATCGCGGTTGGTCAGTGGTAAGTACCATGAAAATTAGGGTCCAAAATAGAGCATTTTTACTCAAAATCGGCCATCTTGGTGGTTACATCTGATCGAGCCAAGCCCTCCCTCCAGATAATATACACAGCTCAGTGGTGTTAACCACCCAGCTGACGTGGGCTTTTAATTCGGCCGACGCTTTCAGCTCCTCTTGTGAGCATCGGACTAAAGGCAAAGGGTGCCGCGATGCATAATTGGCGGGATTCACTTTACCTGGCCGATAGATAAGTTTGAAACGGAAGCCTTTTAATTTCAGCCACATTCGCTCAACCCAAAAGAGGCCTGGCCAACGTGGGTTATTGTAGAGACGAACAAGCGGTTTATGGTCAGTAACCACCTCAAAATCACGACCGAGAGATGAATTTCATTTCGTAGACACCCGTATTGAATGGCCAAGGACTCGCGCTCAATCTGGCCGTATCGTCTTTCCACGTCAGTGAGGGAGCGGCTATTATATGTGATAACCAGAGGTTCTTCCGTCTTGGAATCGTATTGCACTACCATAGCTCTCCTTTATTGCACTACTATAGTTCTCCTTTATTGCATTAAAAGATGTGGCGTGTTTAGCTGTCCATTTCCAACGGGCGTTCTTTCTAGTGAACTCGCGTAAAAGAGCAGCTACTGTTGCATAATTGTAGACAAATTGGGCTGAATAATTGGCCATGCCCAAAAAGGATCTTAACTCCGCCTGATTACTAGGTGGTGAAAGATGTTGAAGAGCTTCCACCTTCTCCGGATCCGGACTAATTCCTTGATCGGAAAAAACAAGTCCGAAAAACTTAATCGATGTCTTCCCAAACTCACATTTGCTTCTCTTTAACGTCAAACCAGAGTCCCGAAGTCGTTGAAATGTCGCACGTAAAGCCCGACAGTGATCCTCTTCATCAGACCCAAAGACTAACACGTCATCATGGATGTTTTTAACTCCAGGTATTCCTTCTAAAGTCTTTCTCAATTCCTCATGGAATAGTTCGGGTGCCAAATTAGTGCCGAAATTGAGCCGACAATAACGTCTCAATCCGACGTGAGTTGAAAATGTGGTGATATGTCTACTTGCCTCTTCCAGTTCCAGCTGGTGGAACCCATTAGCCAAGTCTAGTTTCGAGAAGATCTTGGCTCCATTTAGATCATGGCGTAACTCTTCCACAGTTGGAATAACATGTCTGGTTCTCTTGATTGCACGATTAGATTCCACCATATCAACACACATTCTGATTTCGTTTGAATCCTTCTTGGGCGATATTACTACTGGGGAGATCCAGTCTGTCGCTGAATCGACTTTCTCAATGACACCTGCCTCTTCTAGACGTGTAACTTCGGCTTCTACTTTATCTCTCAAATGGAAAGGAACCCGTCTATGCCTTTGTGCTACGGGCTTTACGTTACCATCAATGTGGAGTTTCACTTTCACTCCCTTCAATTTTCCAATGCCGTGGAAAAGATCATCATAGTCGTGGACAAGTTTGCTCACTTGCTTCTGCAAACTGTTCGATCCTGTATGTTCTGTTGCTGCAAGAGGTGCTGTTATTACCTTTGTCTTTGGTGTGGATTTAGGCTTTGACTTTACACGATTGACGATATGCAGAATACCAAGATTCACAGCCGATGTGGAACCCAACAGACATCCCGATGATTGTGAGCCCTTCACAACGTAAAAATCTGCTGCATCGTACCGCTTTTTTGTACTTATTGTTGCCGTGAACTTGCCCAACAAAGGAAGAGGAACAGTGGAGTTGTATGCAAACAGTTTGGCTCTTGTGTGTTTCAAAGTAACATGTTTCTTTACCTTGCCAAAACTGTCTTCGTCAATGATGTTAACGTCAGCTCCCGAGTCAATTTGGAATTGCAGTGGAATGCCATCGATTTTGGCTTTTACCAAATTATGACTCTCTTTGGCCTTTGCTTGCACAGCCGACACCCGATATTCGTCGTCCTCTTCACTATCACTTACATTGTCGATTTTCCTTACTATTTTTGTAGCTCTGCATTTCTTCGCATAGTGATTTTTCTTGCCGCATTTCCGACAGTCAACTCCCCATGCTGGACATGATTTTCTTCCATTTGTGTGCGGCCACATACCTCCACAGTTGAAACACTCCTTTTTTTGATGAGCACTCTGTTCCTTTTGCTCACTTTTGCCCAATGATCCCAGGTGTTCCTGTGTTTCTTTACTGCCTTTAGACTGCTGGCTCACTTTCAA
The DNA here is from genome assembly GCA_025400095.1 of Phenganax marumi. Classification (NCBI taxonomy): domain Eukaryota; kingdom Metazoa; phylum Cnidaria; class Anthozoa; order Malacalcyonacea; family Clavulariidae; genus Phenganax; species Phenganax marumi. The sequence continues at coordinate 14,289 of JAODVM010059555.1, read as the reverse complement.
AACTGAGGGGCTTTCCATAGCTTTTGCTTGTACATCTGCAATTTCCATAGCTCTTGCTGCCTGCAGTAGATTGTCAAGTGTGGGGTCTTCCCTCAGGGCTTTTCTTCGCAAACGTTCCGAATAACATTTCTGAACTATTTGATCTTTCATTTCTCGGTCTTTATCATGGAAATCGCATCTGTCTGCGGCTTCACGGAGGCGCGTGACAAATTTGTCGATAGGCTCATCTTGTTCCTGCGCCAATTGCCGGAAATTATAAGTTTCAAAGGTCACATTTACCTTCGGTTCAAAATGCGCATCTAGTTTTGCCTTTACTTGTAGAAGATACTCTTTGTCATCCTCCGAAGCTAGTGTATAGTAAATATCGGCTAGATTTGCACCACCGTAGTGTAAGAGTAAAGCTTTTTGTCGAACTTTATCCTTGATATCTAGCGCCATGAACAAATTTTCTAACCGCAAAACCCATTTTTTCCATTGTATTCCCCGAGCCGTTGGCTCTGACTCTGTATCAAACGGTGGGAAATCTGGTAAACTTGTTGCCATACTTATATTTAATCCTCGTCGCCAATGAAATACTTCGACAACACATATATTGCTTTTAACTTTTAACACACTATGCAAACATGGCTGCCATGTTTTCCATGTTCCACGTGCTCCTAAAAGCCTGGACACTACAGGAGGGAGGTATAATTTTTAGGCACTTAGCTAAATCTCAGACCAGGAGTTACAATCGCAAGGGAGGTGCTGCCTCTTAAAAGCAAACAATGGTAGTTGGAACGCTCGCCTGGCGAGGTCCAGAAAGGGTTCACATGAGCACGCCTGTAAAACATCAGAAACAATAAAACAATTTAATGGCAATTTTGTTTTTGTTCGTCTTTCTGTTTCTGGTACTTTTCCTGGTACCATACGTTTGAGAGTTCATAAATTTCTCCAACTCCAGACCATTTAATGGCAACTGCAGTGCCATTAGGATAAGCTTGCAAGCCATTTAGTATCTGGCATGAGAGTCGAATATACAGAAATAGTTTCATTGTTTCATTATAGCCATCAGATATCCTTTCAGTATTAATATAGCAAAAGTGTAAGTCATGAATGTATTCAAAAGTACACAATGAGTACTACAGAAGAGAGACTCAGCTTTGCTTCCAGTTGTTACAAGACCTTGCAGCCCTTCTTTATTATAATTTATAAACCAAATAAGATGTTGGCTTATTACTACTACAGGTGGTCCACTATTATCTTTGTGCACCACTGCGCTCTACCACAATGGCAGTTGACTATTATTTTGTGCCCCACTGGCCTCTACTGCAATGGGTAGTTGACTATTATGCTTCAATCGGCTCTACCACTACGAGTAGGTTGTCGGTATTTTCTAATACCGCCATAGGCAGTTCAGTTTCGTAAGAAAACGTGCTCTTGCTGCATGCAACACTAACACTTTTTGCAAGTTATATCTACGGACAAAAACTTGACACCGGGGTCTAAGTAGTATTCACCGACCCAGGCGGAGCATTGAGAACCAGCAATAGAAGTATTTGAAAATAAGTTGAAAAGAGAAAAAGCCGTCAAAATCCTGCCGCAGTTGTCTACCATACCTCATTCTTGGTTGTCTTTCAGAAGTTTGTACAAAAAAGTTTTTTCTCCTTGCTACGAAACCTACTTATTTTTTAAATATGAATTTTGCTCAGTGAAAATTTGACTATCACTAAGAATAGCTAATGTCAGCATGTCGATGTTTAAGACATATCTGCTTTGTTTCCAAAGTAAAGAAAGTTTTGTCTGTGACACAAATAAAAAAAACCAGAAGATGTTCTTTTGACGTTTCCTCTCGTATGAAAACTATCATTTCTTACTTAAGGTTCCCTTAGAAGAATAAGAGGCATTCTTAACAATTGGCAGCAAGGAAGCCAGTTTGTCTGAAATATGTTCCGTTTAAAACAGCCTTGATTGTTGTCATTTTCACACCTTTTCGACTACGCCCCACTCTTTTTAAAGTGCAAGATCATTCCTAGCACAGATAGAGGCAAAAACCGAGCAGTTTGCTTCGAAAACTGTTACGAATGTGAGCACGCTCTATTCCATTTTCCGGGGGGAGTGAAAATTTTCAGAAGCGAGCTGTATTTACTTCAATGGCTGTAAATACGTAGGTGCGTTAAGCGCACAAAATGCTTTAGAACCAGGTCACGTTGGATGGAACGTGCGATTCGCGTATATGCGAAGATGGCGCAGTCTTCAAGAGGCCATGGGCCCATGGCAGAGGAAAACGACGCAAAACCTCTCTTGAGACTAGTCTGGCAAGGCTTTAAGAAGTGGCTAGCAGTCTAACAGAAAAGAACCCGCGAAAGCCTAGTGATTTGTTTTTATCATTATAGCCCCATTTACACTACGCAAACTAACCCGAGTCGAACCCGGGTTAACTCAAAACCACATTAGTTTTTTGAAGTGTAAACAGACTAAACCCAGGTTAGTTTGGGCTCTGCTTCGAAGGTGGATTCAAACTAACCTGGATTAAGAGTGTTTACACCGTTTACGCTTCAAAAATCTAACCTGGGTTTGAGTTAACCCGGGTTCGACCCGGGTTACTTTGCGTAGTGTAAATGGGGCTTTAGACAGATGATAAATAACGTTTAATATGTCATAGTTTACAACAACTATTTTTAATATAATAATGCTGTTATGCAGTTTAATAGTTTGTGCATTGTTGATAGTAACTAGATTTTTGGTATAGGTATATAATTTTAAAAGTCAATGTCAATGTCAATTTTGAGGATAAAGAATGGAGAGAGTTCGATTAAAGTATACATGCAGTAGCTGCTGGTTCTATGAACGGTATAAATAAAAAGACTGAAATATTTTCTTACCCATAGAATTGTATTGATACTGCTGCAAATGATCCAAAAGATGTCTGTGAATTCGAATGCCAAATTCTGTTAAAGCAGCTTCCAAATTCTTCCCATCAACATAATCGTTAAGAAGTGAACGCTGACAATCGATGAATTGACAACACTTTTTACATGCCTATACAGAAAAGACTGCGTCCACCACAGTATACGGCAACTTGCCTACAAGCAAGTTCATATAAATGGCAGGTAACGGGTAAGAAGAAACTTTGCCTCATACAAGTTGTAGAATCTAATGCGCATTATATATAGTAGCTTTACTCTATTGGTATCACGCTAGAGCATAAGACAGCACTTGGATAACAGCAGCGATATGATGGTATCATCTTGGTCTTCTCGCTCCTCAGAACATTGACGACTTGGTATGCATACAATAGGTACGCGGCAACGATCGGAATTCTATTATCTATATATCTAAAGTGAAATGATGGCGGGTCGGAGCAAATACTTAATTATGTCTGTTACCTGCGTACAACTAAACAAATCAGCGTCCCCTGCTTCCGATGGACGAAAATCAGTTTTCTTTTGTTCCGATGACAAGACATGCTTCACGTAGCCCGCGTAAGACGACAGCAACCTGTATACAAAAAGTAGAACAAAAAATAAAGTGTTATTATGCGAACAGCAAGATTTAAGATAATTACGGCAGAACGTGAGAGGCCTGAACACCAGCTATCAAACACGTTATCTTGTTTCAATGAAATGAGTTTAGATCAGTACACGAAACCTTTTTCTACCGCAACAGCTTCGAATCCCACCAAAATGAAATATCTTTTCATCATTCTAGTTGTGATCAAGCCACAACTTTTTCTCAACAAAAACAGCAGATACTGTACAAAAGCTGTGCAGAGAAGATGGTCTATATACCTGTCCATGCCATTGTCCAGCTTGCTCTCCATGCCCTCCATCATCGATTTCTTCAAGCGGATACACTGCGAGTAGACTGGGGATGAACTAGATCAACGAGAATCGTTAAAATAATCATTACCATATCTAGAGCCACTCGACTGACCTTCAACAACATTAACAAAACCAAGCGTTAAAAAGTTGGGAAAAAACAAACTCGAAACCTCTCCTCGTCAAGATGCGTACACAATAGAAGATGGCGACTTTACTGTTGTCATCCTTTGCGTAAAACTTTTTTATTGAAAAAGGAATTAACACTTTAAGGGTCCCTCTTTAAAACACTTTCCGAATTTTCCCAATTGTGTTCCAATTCGTCCCATTGGCAATCGGAAGTCTCTTTCAAATCGTAGAAACAGGTTTTGATGGAAACAATTCAAAAATTTGCGATTTGAATAGAATTTAATTCTAACGTGATACAGTTCTTCTGTCGTCTTTCTTTCAGTTTTTGAATTTTCAAGTTGCACTATGCAGCACTCTAAATTTTCTAATGTCAACAATTTTGGGTCCTCAGCTAGCTTTCTGTCAATACCAAATAAAGGTTCATTTTAGGTTATTCAATAAGCGATATTCCAAGCTGTGATATAACAACATTAGAAATTTTTCCTGTTGCTTTTTCATGAAATTTTTGTAAAACTTTTAGTCTCTTTCCAAACCGTTCCAAATTTCTTCCAGACATTAACAATCGATGTATTTCTCCCAGAAAAGCAAGTTTTAAAAAATTTGAAAATTTCACGTCATATTTTAATTTAAGGACGCTAACACTACCATGTGGCCAATCTGCAGTCTCAGTAATCAATGAGGCCTCGAAAAGTCTGGGGCCGGTTGTAAAGGTGGACAGCGCAATCATCTGGATAGTGGTTTTTTCAACCGTTGTAAAATCAGACAAAGAACGAAGAAAAATTCACATTGCCCAAAGAAATATAGCAGCCTTTAATTAATCTATGAGTATAAATCCCAATTCTATGCTATGGTGATCAATGGAAAATTTTACGAATGTTTTAGAAATTCACTATCCAGTGGACAGGGCTATCCACCTTTCGCACAATAGGGTCCAAAATGGGCCCGTACATGTGTAGAATAAGCAATCTTGGGCAGAATAGCAAAATCGACCGGCATACCGGCATCTTTTTATGATAGCAGATGGTGGATAAAAATAAAATAGCTGAAGTATAATTGACATCGCGCTTATTATATGATCTTTGTTGGATGAGAAATAATGTAATTAATTCGCAGGCGATTGCAATAAACGCTATCTAGCTATACTAGAAGTTGTACACAGTTGGAAAGAGACGTACCCAACAAGGCGTATGATAGCATCACTAAAATGTTTCTCCAGCAAATGAAAGATCGCGTTAGCTTGATCAACTACTTCTAGGAATCTTGAATTTGGAATTGATTTAGGCTCTGGGCCAGGTAAATCTGCAATATATCAAAATCGTACAAGTGTGTTGCATGACGAGGAAAACTACATCACGACAAAATACTAGCGAGTGCTTCTTATCGTAAAAGAAGAGTAAGCGCAGTTACGCAAGTCATAGTTTGAAAACTTGACAAACGTAATCAACGACAACTTTAACCGCGGAGGACAATTTATGTAGAAGCCATTCTTTAAACAAAAGCCCAAGCCTGCAAAAACACTGATGAACAACAAGATAAAGCAAAGAGTTTGCAAGAAGTCGACAAACCATTATATAACTCATCAGCTCCTTCGCAGAGAAGATGAGACAATAATATACATAAAAGTAAACAGATTTTTACACAACTTCGGACAATCCAGTATACGCCAATATACGCTTGACAGAGTACTGATTGCTAAAAACTCACATTGTAGGCCCATATCAAGAGCGTAATCAAGATGATCACGACAAAGACTATCCAAGAGAATGGAATATATGTTAAACACACACGATGGTAGCTCTGATGACTTGCATAACTAAAAAAATATTGATTTAATATATAATAAGCAACAATTAAGTATTGTAATTCCAGCTATGCAGTAGCCGGCAATGCGAAAACCTGGTTGGTTTCAAAAACTGATTCAACGTTTCTTCCTCGCATATGTTATCATATAAGCTTCCATCCAAAAACTGTACTATATATTTATAGCATAACCACAGAACGATTCACTGACGTCTTGTCCCTGAAAAATCTTGAAATTTATTTCCTAGCTGATCTCATAAGAATATAGTCGTTACGATCAACTTTTTCCCATCAAATAAAACATCACATAGAAAACCCAAGTAACATTCAACGGATTTTTGGATATAACGACTGCAAACGCAATACACGCAGTCCTTTAAAGTAAATTTATTATGCCTACCATCTCACATCTTCTCAGCGAGTTTTGATTTTCTAGCAACAGGCTAACCGCGAGATCTTGATTTAAATACGTTTCTTTGGTGTTATCAGAAGCCTGTTGAGATGTCTGGGTTAATCCTGTGAGTCGAACGAACTCATTGAACCTTAAAGTTGAAATTTGAAAAGTCAACCGCAGGGAATTGTCAACAAAAACACGACTCGTCCAAACGGCTCGCAAGAATATATGGTAATTTCTGAGTCGATCGCAGCGTCGTTCGTTGGTAAAATATCGTCAGTGAAACAAATACGTCATAAGTCGTTGGTAAAGATCTTCCCCGGAAACCGCTACCTCTGCGACTTGTATATATATGTTGTCGTCGTTGTAACACATCGTTTGTTCGTATAAGTTGTTAATAAAAAATTAAAATTGGAAATATTAAAAAGCTGTGAGTTTAGTTCTTTACACGAATACGTCACGCACGTTGTAAGATATCCCAAGAGTACAGTAAATAAGCATGAGAGGACACATTTTTCACCTCAGCCTTACCCAGAAGCTTGCACTTTTTCTCTTTTCTGATGTCCAATGGAGTCATAGTACTTAGACAGTAGAAACTCGCATTTTTCACTCAAATACTCCAACTCACGCCTAAATAATAAATATAATAATACAAAAAGCTACGTTTGCTTTCTATTAGTTCTTACATCCAAATCCTCCTTACTTACTGTATGCGTTAAGAACTCCTTTATACTTACTGCACGTAATCGCTCAAATATTTATTAAAAACATTTTTCTGTAAGCGATGCAAAAATCCAGAGTCTGATCCCAATTTGTAATTCGCTAGCTTCTTGCCCAACTCTTTTGTCCTCGAATAAAAGTAATAAATGTAGCTATATATATACAATAGCACTGTGACAGTGAATAGAATTCTAGAAAATGCTTGTGAATACCAACAACTGATAAAACTGAATGTGCATGGATGGCAAGCCTGTGTAACTCAGCATGCAGCTGCACGGGCGATTTTTGCTGCGATTTTTCTCCACTTGGCGTATGGAATTAAGCAGTTGACTGACGAGGGCATTCGCAAAATTGTTCGGTCAAGTATAGCCGTCGATTATTCACTCCATTACACCATTCAAGACGAGAAAAGTCGCAGCAAAAATCGCCCGCGAACAATGGCCTTAAGAAGAGGAGGCAGGTTACTGAAACACCCGCGAACAGAACGTGAAAATACCATATCACCAAACTATAAAGTCTCCTACAAACAGCGCTAAATCTGGTCTGTCATCTGAACGACATACAAATAATGTTACACATACAAGCCGCATATGAAAGGAATGCAAGGTAGTTTATACGTACTTGCTATACAAGGTGTACAAGTTCTCAAGATAGGAATCTTTCTGTTGAACTCTGCCATCAAGTTTATGATCAACATTTTTCTAAAATAAGATGATTTACCACATGATAATAAGCTTAAGGTTGAGTCAAGAGACCTCTAATTTATCTTCCCAGTTGAAGGCAAAAGATGCGAATGAAGAATCACAGAAAAAACTTGAACATCCTCCAGTTTCAAGTTATGTGTTGTTTATGTGTTGTGTATTGCAAGAAATTTCAAGTTATGTGTTGTGCCATTCATTTAGTCGTTTATCAGAGTGAGATGAAGATTGTTTCTTCCATTAATCTATCTACATATACATATCTACTGCAAATATCGTAAAGCAGATGCTATTGTAGCTTGTCAGAGTTAAATAAAAAAGTGCGACCGTTCCAGCCTGGAACCTCACTCTGCACACATTAAGTGTACCTGAATTGCACCTTCGTATATGTTCTGTACAAGTTTTCCCATCACCATTTCGCCGTGCATTCCAAAAACAGATTTAACTAAACCATTCACATTCCGACACAGTTCGACTACATCTTTGAACACATCTTGCGAATTAAACTGACTCTATTGCAACAGGAAAATAAGACTTCTTGAGCATGAATATTGAGAAGACATAGTATGAAAATCCTTAAACATACCTTTTGGCTCTCAGCAATAAACACGTCGATGCACTTTTGATATTTCTGGGAATGATACCAAATTGAAATTGAAGTTATACCTACTATTCGTACGGTTGAATATTCGTTTTGAAGTTTTTAAATTAAGATGGAAGCAACTACCACAACGGCTTTGTTTCAACATGACTTCGCAATGTGTAAGCTTGGGAAACGATCATATATGTAAAGACTTCATATTGTTACACACAGCGTCAGCCGTGAATTGAATATAGCATAACCATGTCAAGTAGGCGTACACTGTAAACTCGATCTAGTACCAATAATACAATACAAATACAATACAATACAAATCTTAATGTGCTCTCCAGTTTTGAAATGAAACGAATATAAAGAGGCGCTTCCCTTTCCTTACTTTCACGAGACAACATGAACCTTGAGATTCTGCGACGCAAACACAACGACGCGACCGTGAACGTCTGATTTATTTTATGTTGAAAATGTTTACATAATGAAATGTAGCATTACTAATATTGCAGTAACATTAAAGTACCATTATGCCTCTCCCAACAATGGTAACAGCCTCTGTTACATTTTTGCAAACTGCTGCCAACAGTGGTAACAGCCTCTGTTACATTTTTGCAAACTGATAGAGCGTGTCCTGGTTCTCGTTCCGTTGAGGGAGACGTAATTCTTCACCAGCCCAGTCCCTATATATAGTCGTTCTGGAGATTGCACAACAGCACTCTGGCCCCTAGGTATGACGTCAGCTGCGACGCCACCGTTTGTCCCTCCCTTGCACAAGTATCCCTACGCACCCTTATGGATCACGCAAAACAATGAAAGCGCTACAGAGGTTAGGGATCAAGCTCATTCTCCAGAACTTTCGTCGTCAACTTAATGCAGTAGGTACCCAAGACTGATCACATTCCGAATCATAGAAAACGTTTACTAGGTTGAGATTCCTAATGGACAATGCTGCAGCAACAAACACGATCTTTTTCGTGCTAGCGAGTTGCGTTTGAAATAAAACTCCTTTATTTGAAAGTTCGCGTCGTTTGAGCTCGCGTGGTAGAATCTCGATATGCCAAATTTTACTACTGACAGTTTCCAATATTAAGAGTAAACATCCTATATGTCACAACACTGTACCTTGAAAGGAAGAAGTGTTTCAGCCAATGCTTTCATCTCTGCTACATCTCCAGCATAATGTGCATTTTTGAACAATGCGATCAACTGATCTTCGATTTTATGATAATAAGCTGCATGGGTCAAAAACAAATCACTTATTAAAAGCACAGCCACGGGCTTCCTAACTACACACTGTTGTTGTCAGATATATGATATTTCGCGTGCAGGCAAACCAACAGGCAAACAAACAACAGACAAGAGCAAAAACCTGGTGTAGATATTCGACGGTTTACTATGAGTTAAAAACCTGCAAAAAACCTCGATCACCATGACACCAACCTTCGATGTTGCTTTTAACATCCTCAAATCTAAATGAAATGAGTAGAACTTGTTGGTTTACACCGGCTTGGCCATGGCTGAAGTATTTTTGCAATTGAGCAAAAAGCATCGGACAAGCAAACCTGAGATTCCAAATTCACAACCCGCCATGGCCAGAGATTTTTTGCCGCTCGCAGGATCATGATATGATAATCGCGAATTTTATTATCAACGAAATGGAGATACTGTGGGAGTGGGACGAATGCAGTTTAGCGGACACCCTACGACGCTGATCATCCAAACAACATAATATTACAATGCGAACGCTGAGCCCGCAATCCCACCTTGCCCTAACCTAGTGTCCTCCAAACTACATTCTAGCCGATATTGCAACACAAATTGTAGCGAATGTGAATATACAGTTCTGCACCTGTCATTAGAAAGTTCTTGAGATATTTGATGCAACTTCTGGATAATGTTAGCTGCTTCATGTATCTATAAAAGAACGTATGTGCACTAGCTTTAAAATCTTCAAATCTACTATAACCACTGAATATAACCACTTTCGAGCCGAAATTGGTTATTTTTACCGCACGTAATACGAAAAGATACAAAGTTTGCAAACTTTGCAAGACTATATTTTGTGCCTTTTACAACATTTTGGGATGCTCTTTTAAATTGTGATGATAGATTTCATTCTTCTTGTTTAGAGCAAAAAATTTGGTTGATAGCTGGAATGCCCATTGATAACCAACATCAAGACGTCACTCTATAAATTCCAGGGCTTTTGCTCAAACCAACAAGAAATATTGCTCTTACTGTTGCAGATACATGAAGATGCATGTTTATGTATTCCACTCTATTTGTCTACAACACTTCATTGCCAAAATGTGATCCTTAGCTGGGGCCGTGTTTTTTTTCCGAAGATTGTGCTAAAATGAGAAAGACCGTACCATACCTTGGACTGTTGTTTAAATACATCAGAAGTCGGCGTATCCCCAAGTAAAAATTCATCAAAATACTTCATTAACTGTAAAGCATCTTTTGCTCTCTGCCGGGGAGTGTTTATTCCTTCGAGTTGGTCTCCAAGATGAACCACTTTAGTCGCAACAGAATTTATACGATCATCAAGCTGGTGAAAGATTTTTGTTGCAGTCTACAAGATCAACAATGTGTGATTTATAATTTATGAAAAAAAATTCGAAAGGAAGAATTCTTGTGATTGATGTTTGACTTTTTACAATATATTCTTAATAAATCCTCCAATGTTGCATAAGTTTTTCTTTAACTACCAGAACTTAAAGTTTAAAAACTGCTATATTCCAACTGTATCTAAATGTGTTGATGTCACAATCAAATTACAAATTGCATTTGCTTTACGAATCCTTGTATACTGTACCATAATGGTTTTTAAATAGAATACTACATCAGGGTTGTTCAAAAAAGAATAAAAATGGATTACTTTGGTGTTATCTTCCATTTCTACAATTCTATTTTTATGTTCTTTCTCTTCTTTGGCACATAACTCTTCCAGTTTATTGACTTGACCTTGAATTGACTTGTCGAGTGACTGCAATTGATGTATTGAGTTCACAAAGAAACTGTGGAGTTTATTTGGATCAAAAGACTCTTCTCCACCCTTGGTTCCACCACCTTCAATGGTGCTTGCAAGCCGCTCAACATACTCAGAACAAGCAAATGGTTCCTGTAAAAAACAGAGCTCACCGAAAACTTATCATATGAAGTTTCTCATGGGGCAGTGAGGACTCCAGTATGCATGGAAGACTGGAACGGGCTTGATTCCGCTCTATTTGCCATAACTTTTGCACTAATTTTCCTCAATTTCCTTGTTTGTGAATTAATGAAATTCAAATGTTTACAAGCATCAGAGAAATACAGCTCATTCTAAGACTTTGGTGAGTCTTATACCATTTATTTGCAATGCCTAATCTCAACTTGCCACAATTGTACCTAAAATAAGTACCCCTATAGTTGCCATGTGAGTCAATTCAACAAGTCTGATGGCAAAAGGCTATCTTAATAGCCAGTCCTGTTGTAGATAGGGTATATAATCCTGCAACAGCATGTAATTCCATATACACGAGGACAAGGTAACATAATCATATAACATGCAACACTATGTAGCACAGTGCAAAACCCAAGATAAATATTGTAACGGTGCGGCACACTATGAAAAACTGCGTAACACCAACTCAGTGTTATAATATGTATATTGTCAAAACTCTGACTATATAAGGAGTGTAAAAGTGTCGAGAGACAGATCATATCCACAGCTAGACTGGAAAGTTTGTCCTGCGCAAAGGATTTCTCCCTTGCGCACTTTGAATGCTTGACTGTCTGCATATGCGCACTTTTAGAAACTGGTGCATATATGCACAGATTGTGCAGCAATCAAACACAAAAGCACCATTTGCGCACAAACGATTCCGCTGATAATAATGTATATGATAGCAAATGCCAAATCCACAGGAAATAGCAAGCATATAAACAGCCATTTTCTTGTTTTTGAGCGCGACAGAGATTGCTTGTCTGTGAAATTTTTAATTATTATATGCGCATATATTTGGCGAACACTTTTTATCCTTTGCGCATTTTGCAAACTTTCCAGTCTGGATCTACAGTATGGTACCTGGAATAAATTCAAGAGCCATTGCTCAGCTGCATTTTTTTATTAATGGTACTAGTAAAACACAATGCAGGAATCGCTGGCAATAGCAACCTCCAGTTATTAGCATACAATTATACAAAATGTAGTAACGTAGGTGAACATCATGCTTTGATTTAGAAGTGACCACTGACCAGTCTGGTCACTGTTAGTGGTCAGAGACCAGACACCTTTGATGTTGACATATTGATATGCTTGCAATAGTAAAACAAGAAACATCCAATAGATAACACTCACCTTAAAATCAGCTTCATTTATTGCAAACATAGTTTCTTTTTGTGTTATCACTCCTTACACATACTGAATCTCAAACAGTGGAGTAGTGACATTTCCGCATAATTTCTGCATAATTTTAAGACGCCATATTACTTTTCGATTACTAGACACCAGGTTCCGATCATCGAGAGGTGCGGCGGTCATACCCCCTCATTGTTAAATCCAGGATTGCTAGGTTGGCGTTTTTGAAGCCAAATTTCTCAATTTTGGCTTTTTGCTTTCTCGCTTGGCTTGAAAAATTTTTATTGGCTTTTTGGCATTTTTTTTGCTTTTAATTTGTTCTAGGGAAATTTTTCTGAAATAAGTGTTTATGACATAAATAGTTTCCGCTTGCACGTGCTTGGAAAAGAGGATCACTCAATTTTATTTCTACCAGTGCATGCTGCTTCAATTTATGACACTGAAAAAGTCAGTGTAGCGTCCAATAAGAATGCTTAATGCCAGTGTTTTGGGAGATGTCCCCCCAGCTGAAAATTATAATTCCCAATGCTAAGTAAAAGGCAGCTCGTACTGTCCGATACTTCAGTTTAATACCACCCACTTAGTCATAATATGTAGTAATAATTGATAGAGCCAAGCGTTCACTCTGAAATGAGAATAAAATTTCTATGTTGCCTCTGTATGTTTTTGACTTAAGAATTTTGGGGGGTTTTTGGCGTTTTGCGAATTATAGCTTTTTCGCTTTTTTGGCTTTTTTGCAATGCTATTTGGCTTTGAACATGAGCAGAAACCTGGCATTGGCAACCCTGGTTAAATCATCTTACCGTTATTTCAATAAATTCAAAATGTTAGTTTTGCAGTCGGGTATTTTTGTATTCAATCAACGTTAACTCATCCTTTCAAGCTTGTGTGACCGTGACTTTATACTTCAAACACCACTGTAAGCAAATTACCACAGGTCCAATTAATTCTAAGTTTGATTAACAGCGACTCATTTGTTTAGAACTTATTCTGATGTATTTAAGGGGGAACTTGCTGCTTGTGGGGTGTTTACTGGGATTTAAAAAGATTAGGTTTATCGAAAGAACGCAATGATTCCGTAGCAGTTCACTCGGCCACTTAATCCTTGGTGTTTTTTCTAAATTTTCGTAGTCACATTGCGCTGAATTGGTGCTCCACTCCAAACGTACAGGACACAGCGGTTTACCACTACATCGCTTCATCCACCAGTCCTCTCGTCTTTGGTGACTTCTCTGCTGCTTTTTGAATATTTATAAAGCAGTATTTTACTGACTGTTTTTTTTATTTTACAATAAAAAATTGAACAAATCGGTGCCCTTTTCAGTTCTGTATGTGCGTCTTACTAAAAAACTACGAAAACTGCAAGACGAACCCACACACGCAGAACCCAATCGATTGGCACTGAGCCTATGGCCCTTAACCATACAGGGATCTTTTTTTTCCTGCAAAGTCAAATACTAAACTGTACCATTACCCTTGCCCTCAAAACTGCACGCACGTTTTATTAATTATAAAAAGCAATCGATTTAGAATTCAATATTGAAGCCGAGGAGCTGCTTTTACGATTACAGTTTACTATTTCAGGTCAAAGACCATTTAAATTACTTTTGTTTTTATACTAATGGTCTGGCGGTGGTATACTCATGCCCTAGCAAAGGTTTCACTCCTGTAAACAGATAGATCGCTCTGCCTTCTTCATTAAACAACAACTGCGGTCTTTCACAACGCACGAAAACGCCTTCTGAACCATCTTCGTACAAAACAATGTAAAGATATGGAACCGTCGGTGAAACCTTCCAGGTGACAGCATCTACAGA
>JAODVM010059444.1:0-17715 GCA_025400095.1 Phenganax marumi | reverse complement strand
CCCCTGAACAAATAATTTTGAAACTGGCACCCGGGGGGTGACGGTCTCTGTTTAGGGCACTTGCTAGGTTAATGGCGCCACTTACGGCAAAATCATAGGCTTGAAGACTTAGTCGGACATCTGTTAGTCTCTAATCTGTGAAGTTGTGCTGAAGCAGGAATTTAAAGAACTCTTTCGCATACTATAAACCTAAGCTGCAGAAAATCTAACCTGTACTTTCCATTTGGCTGGAAACATGATGCTGTAAAACAACTCCAATCTCTGAGACAACTGCCAAAGCGAAATAAAATGTTATCTAATTACGAAGCACGTCGTAACAACCATTAACAACAGCAGATACTGACCTTCGCTTGTGAATCTTTATACTGATCAACGAGTTCCTGAAGAATGGAAGCTAGAAGTTACTATCCCACCTGACAGGTTACCACTACGGAGCTAGTTTCGTGTGAATAGGCGCATCGTATAATAAACTACACTTTGATGAAGCCAAAAAGAAGATATTCATCACCAAAGCTACGTACAAAGAGCATCACAGAGCAAGTAAATTTGCAAACTTTCGCCGCAAAATGTTGTAAAATGCGGAAAGTATAGCAATGCGAAGTTTGTAAAATTTGTGCATTTTTTTTAACTACATGGACGATATTTATACCCTTTTCTCATAAAGATGTCAACGGTATCCATTTGGCCAGGCCGCAATTAAAAAATGTACAACATCTGCAAACTCCCCACGTCCATATTTTCCACACTCCACAACATTTTGAAACCAAAGTTTCCAATTTTTTCCAGTTTTGTGGCGCTTTTTCTAGTTGTGCCAACATTTTAGTTTAGATGAAAAATTTTGTCCATTATCCAATATTGTGTCCATTGAAAATCCCAGCTTGCTTGGATAAAATACGTAGTCCACCTTTTGTCGTACACATGAGCAAGAAAAGTCGTCAAGGCATTGTCAAGGAGAAATTGTGCCCTCTGCACAGAGCGTTGAGAGGACAAACACATCTATGTAATCATACCTGAATTTGCATCATGCTTCGCTCTTTCTTTCGCGACGACTTTTTCTCGTATTTACTTCGCAATAATAAAGCTACAGATTGCACGCCCCAAACTCTTGGTTGTGACAGAAGTAACTGTCAGGAGAAGATATCAACAAAAATATATACAAGTAGACTGTACAATAAATAATGTATATTAGCCAAATTAAAATTATAGTAGACTTACCGTGACATTAGCGAGAATCTCTTCATCTAAGAGTTCATGGTTTGCTTGGGATTTTTGCTTGTAAAAGCTAAAAAATCAACAGTTAATGCATTTTTTTAATCAAATTTACCAAGCATTATATCAATGATTTCTGTTTGAAGACATGTGATAAGTCTTGTAAATATGTATAAGAAGACATATTGCAATTCTTCTAAAACTGCACGTATGTACAATGCCAAACTTCAATATATTGTAGACAACTGCTGCAATGTACTGAACACAAAAAATAGTACAAAAAGAAAATCAAAGTGTTGAGGGTCCACATGCCCCCGTTCCTTCTAATATGACACGGGTGTCAAACAAAACCTACCAAGTAGCTAAAATAGCAGCCAAATGTAGAGATGTCAATTTCTCTTGAACACTGCTTTCAGCATCAGTGAATTTTGGGACATTTAACAGGGTATCATCATCAAGCACAACATTCTGAAAAGAACCATCAATCTGTTTTACTCTACAATCAGAAGTATAACATATTATTGAACTAAATTCATTTAGTTAAAGCAAATTAATTTTTGCTGTACCTTAGGTAAATTTTCAAAATACAATTCTTCACTTTCTCCATTTTCTTTAAAATATAAAAAGTAAAATACAATCTTAAAAATAAGCATGCGCATATTAAACTAGACAAAGAAAAACTGGAGAGATCCTTGACAAACCTGCACAATTTTCTATTGTTGCTTTTGCAAACAATTGTGTGTAATCAATTTGTTGAAATTTAGTTCTTTTTCCAAGAGCTCCTACAATGAAATCTTACATTCAAATTATGAGTAATATGCAAATGAGCACTACAAAATTTGTTCAACATCAACAGTACGACCTTTTACCTCCTAATTGCAGCTCAATACCAACACATTTTTGTGCCAGTTCAAATTGCTCCTATGACAAAAGAAATCAGAGAACAAGTTACATATTGATTATAATACCAGATCAACAACATATGTAGTCCACTGTGAAGTGCAATATTCTACTATGGTGTGGAACTGTAGTCCGTGACATTGGACTGACTTGTAGAAATTTGAATGTGAGTTATGCAAAAGACCTTACATCAAAAAAATTAGATTCTACAGTAAGTACTACCTTTGCTTTAGCAGTCTCATAGTATTGAAGAAAATGATAACCACTTTCCACATGAATTCTAAACATCATCTCGCTGAAAAATAAAAATCTACTAGTTAGCTTAATTTAGACATCATATAGCTAGTGTATATACATTAAAATGGAGTCTTTTCTGATAATCCAGCTTTTCAATGTCGTGATTGTTGCAAACTGCACCTTGAAAAACTTTTGTCTTCAAAGTCAACTACAAAAGAGAACATATAAATATTACACAGTTAATACTACACTGCTACGGTAGTACTCTCAAAAGAAAATACACAACTAAAACACAAATATAGTTACAGTACTTCTTTCAATGGCTGACATCAGTTCTTCTTTAAGACAAGGTGAAACATCATCCAACAGCTGTTGATGAACTAGAATACATCGCATTACCCAAAGAGGTAGAGTCTAGAAACATTGAACAATGAATTTGATTCTCTTATCTTCAAGTTATTAACTGACCCATTAGCCCTTTCAAGAGGAACGCTTTCCAGAACTAGTGTAGCATGCTTTGTACACTTTGCTCTCTCCAATGGACCTTTAACATTATAGACAAAATTTCAAAAATTTCGAACTAGGAAAATCTTTTAAACAGCCTGAAAGAGCATTCTGAATTTAGTAAAACTGCCAAGTTTGGTTCCGAAATGTTTTACAATAAGGAAAGTATACTCGTGCAAAGTTGGCAAATTTTGCATATTTTCCTATTATGCGTGGGAAATTGATACCTCGTTAGAGAAAATGGATATTAATTAATTTCTCGCACGTAATAGAAAATATACAAAATTTGCCAAATTTTCCCAGCTATATTTTCCTTACTTCAACAACACTTTGCAACCAAAATTAGCAGTTTTACTCAATTCAAGATGCTTTTTCAGGCTGTGATAAAAGATTTTCCTAGTTCAAAATGTTTGGAAATTTTTGTCTATAAGGTTAAAGGTCCATACCAGACATGTACCTTCATGGCTCAACCAAGAAGGACTCTTGGTGATGAATGGGTTAAGAATTTCTCACGAGCTATTGTTTTCCGATAGCCTAGAGTATATATAAGGATGAGTGCATACAGAATTTCAAACTCACCTTTAAATCCTGAAGCAAGTGTTGACAGTCGATCAATATTGTCCTTGCCATTAGCAAAAATTCTAAGCTCTCTGCAAGTTCGTACACCTCCTACAATGAGTACATGCTTTTTATTGCAAAGATTAAATTGCTTATTCACCATACCACAAATGGTTGAATTCAACTAAAAGAATGGTTCTTCTGCAGCACCATTGTTATACATTTACCTCACCATCTTTTCTTAAATAATCACAAACTTGCTTCTTCAAGACTTCTAATTCCTAAATGAAATATAGAACAAACAAAATTTATGCCACCATGCATATAAAATTTAACTTAATGTCCATTAAAGGATCCAGGCACTTTTGATACAAAGAGCTCTAGCTTCTAACCACATTGTAAAGACTTTGTGATCTCATGATTGAATAATTAATTTACCTTTTCCTGAGATTGGAATATGTTTGTTTCATTCCTATTCAATGGTGGCCCCAACCAATTTTGCTGAACAACCAACTGAAGACAAGCAATACCAAGCAATAAAATGTAAAGCTTTCTGCAAAAAAAAACACAACAAGAAAGTTTGCACTACTAATTCAAACACAGATACTGATTTACACACGCTTTGCCATTTGATAAGTACTAAAAATTAGATTGCATGTCCATGGTAAAAATGATATATGACCATAATTCTCACCTCAAATAGCATTCTAGACTTGAGCATGCTGCAGATAGTTGCTTTGATACTTGCTCCTTGATAAAAGGAGCATAATCTAAAAGGTTCAAAATATAATATAATTTGAAAATATGAGCTTAAAAACTTATTAGGTACCAAGAGAGGGTTAGACAGAATCATCTGGATGAGTAAAAAAATAACAAAGTAGGGCGCATTTCGGTGGATAACTGCCAGTCAACAGAATAACACCAGGAATTGCCAGAGAATCAACATGCTTTACTTTGTAATAGTCACGAGGAGACCTATACACCTTATCAAGTTATCTATGATGAAATTACCTGCTTGGACTCCAACATCTAAACCCAATACAAGTCTTGCCAACTTTCCATTAAAAACCTTATGATATTCCCCAGCAGATAAAAACTCTAAAATCTCTTTAATTTCATCTAAGAAACAAAACTTTGTCACTCAAAACACAAGTTTCCCGAGCATTTACAACTGCAACAACACATTGACAAACAAACAAACAAACGGTCAGCCAGACAAACACAGCAAAATAATAAAAAACTCTATTAAGTTTATTTTCTCACCGATAATATCACACGGCTCCGAATGACAAGTAGGTATTTGTTCTAGTACCTTTTTATTCACGAAACCATCTTGTTTGAACAACCTATATTCAATATTATTCACAAAAGCTAAAATTATTTCATCGACAAATGCCAATGCACATGTTTTCGACGCCATCTTGAATTCCGCGCAAAGGCCTGGGACCATTGAACCAGGGAGAAAATTATTACCCATAGACAAAGGATTTTGGGCAGGATTGATCAAGAACAATGGATGTTGCCGACCATCGGCGACATGTGAGAATCAGGCTTAAGTATTACAAATTACGAGAGTCACTCGAGCGCATTAACATATTACAAGCTTCAGTCAACCATTTCAGAACACCAGTAAAAAATCCCCAGGACTCCCACATATGTGTACTTTGACAGGAAATGCCAACTTCAGTTAGGATTAGGGAAAGCAAACGACAAAATCTGAAATTAAAAACAAACGAGGGAATTTAACTACGATGCATGCTTGGACAAAACGAATAGTGTTTATTATCGTAGTTTTCGCGTTTGATATGGCATTGAGCAAAGAGAATGAAACGAAAGCAATGCCGGATGAAATTCCAGTGAAACTTGAAGGCAAACGAGAAAGCGAAATGGCAACATCACACAAAATAGACAGTTTGAGTATGTTGATATTCACCAATCTGTTGATATTCACCGTTCTGATGACTTGGCTTTTCAAGATCCGTCGTTTTCGTTGCTTTCACGAAACTGGAGTGGCGACAGTGTTTGGTGTCGTCGTAGGAGCGATTATAAAGTACTGTCATTTTCACGAAAATTACAATAACTCGATAACGGTTGATAATTGCGACAATCTAACGGTCGCGCCAGAATTACTCAAAGTTAACATCAATGGAACATATTATAGCTACAGTTTCAAAGGGATAATTTATCACGACGACAGCACATCAGAAAACGAGTTGGGAACCCGTTCGTCTTTTAACCCCGAGATATTTTTCCACGTCCTTTTGCCGCCCATTCTATTCTCTGCTGGGTACAATATGAAGAAGCGATATTTTTTTCGAAATTTGGGCGCAATTTTGATGTACGCTTTTTTGGGCACGGCCATATCGACTTTCGTTACAGGAGCAATTGTGTATGGCTACAACGTGTATATGGGCATCGCTGACACGTTCGATTTTACAGAATGCTTGCTCTTCGGAGCTCTTATCGCTGCTACGGATCCTATCACTGTGCTAGCAATTGTAGCAGACCTCCAAGTCGACGTAGACTTGTACGCCTTGATACTTGGTGAAAGCATATTCAACGACGCAGTTGCAATAGTACTTTACCGTGCTGTTGAAAACTATTTGGCTTACCAACCGATCACAAAACGAGCATTCGACTTATATTCGTTTCTATGGGCTCTAAATAGTTTCTTTTCGATATTTTTTGGTTCTTTGTTGATCGGTAGCGGAGTAGCGTGCACGAATGCATTGATAACGAAACTCACAAAAATCGGAAGTTTTCCAATTTTGGAGACAGCCTTGTTCTTCGTGATGTCATACAGTAGCTTTCTGGCAGCCGAGGTTGTGAACTGGTCGGGAATAGTTGCTCTGCTATTCTGCGGCGTCACTCAACAACATTACACGTTCAAAAACCTTTCCGACGAATCGCGAACGCGCACGATTCAAGCATTCGAACTACTGAACTTTTTGGCAGAGAACTTCATCTTCTCATACATAGGGCTTTCTTTATTCACTTTTACATCTCACATCTGGGATTTCTGTTTCATAGCCTGGTCTTATCTAGCTATAACAGTCGGACGAATTTTAAACATATATCCTCTAAGTTTTTTCCTAAACCTAGGCCGATCTGGGAGTATTTCTTGGAACTTCCAACATATGATGGTGTTTTCGGGCCTACGTGGTGCAATCGCTTTTGCTTTGGCCGCACGCAATACGGTTTCAATGCCCAGGCAAATGATGCTAACGGCTACTTTGTCCATTGTTCTAGTGTCGGTGATCTTTATAGGAGGGGTCACAACTCCGGTATTGAAACTCCTGCGTATTAAGACCGGGGTAGACGAGTACATGGAAGAGTTAAAAGCACGTAGACTTAGTTTGATAGACATCAACGACCCGTCACTTAGCACTCCGGAAGAACGGCAGGAGAAAAAACAATACGAAAGTGCTTGGCTGGTTAGGGTTTGGAGCAACTTTGACAACAAATATTTAAAACCGATTTTCACTGAAGAACACGAAAGCTAGATGATAATTGTACTATACTAGAACACAATTGTGTAAAAAACGGCCCACCAGATTTTTCATAATTACGATTTTCCAGCATAGTTGGAGATGTTAACCATTAATAACTGCCTGCATCTTCTCGATTTGCTCTGCGTGGTAAGGGTAAAATTGAAAGCCATCAACAGACTGCTCGGCTTTTCCTGTTCTACCGTCGCGAACTCCCGCGTCTACTAGTAATTGCAAAATCTTTGCCTCCTGAAAAGATTCAAAACAGTTGACCAAAACTTCGTTCTATGCTTTTGTTCATGTTTATGCAAACTTGCACACGGTAAAGAAGTAGTCAATAGAGATATCGGTTCTTTGAATGTTTTCATGGTGACAACATATCTAATACAAGGTTTTGTGGAAACACCTCGTAAATTTATTTATGCATAAATATATAATAAATTAAAAATAAACATTAAATAACAAATAATAAAAAATAAATAATGATCAATACATTTACGTGGTGTTTCCACAAAACCTTGTATTACATAGAGATAGAATTTGGAAACTTGGTAAATTTTAAGGCTTCCATCAATGCGCTATGAAATGACTTCTTATTCCATTATCAGTACAAGTTATCCTGTCTTGCAAAAATATCTTTAAAATTCAGATCTTCAATCCCTACCTCTTTCGTGCTGTTCAAGAACTCATCAATTTTTTTCTCTTCTCCGTCAACCTTTGCTAGTCCTCGACGCACGTACCTCGCGTGAATTGGACACGTGGACAACACGTGCAGGGCTACAGCGAGAGCATTCCCGCCCCAGTTTGACACGCCAGCGGTGATAAGGTAGTCCGCTGACACAGTGCAGGCAATGAGTTCACCATGCGGCACATGTTTCTCAACCAGTCTCCTAACTTTGCCCATCCCGAGTTCATTTCCGCCATCTCCAATGCTTGTGGTTGAAATGCGATCATCTTTCTCAGCTAAAAGAGCACAAAATTTTGGACAGAGTTATTGCCACACACCAATTAGCTTGCAAAATACATGACAGCAAAAAAGGTACTGCAATCCAATCAGCTACTTGGCCAGAAATATTTTTCACTTCGCGATGTGCGCGAATGGAAAATGGGCTTAAGGGTATACGTTGTGCGTGTACTCCCTACAGTGAACTTACTACAGTTCTACTAGAATCGCACTTAGAGTATATAATCTGTGGGACTCAGCAAATCAAAATGCAATACAGGCGTAGGTATACAACAATGAAACAACAAAATAACGTGCACTGCGGCTTAACCAGACTGCTAACTTTGCCATGCGCACGGAATATCTTTCGTGCGCATTTTGCGAGGCGATATGCGCATTTTTCTTGTATCTGGAGTTAAGTCAACTTAAGTGCGCACTGTGTGTGCACTTTGCAAGATCTTTAATGACAAGATTGTGTTTTGTCTATTTCTAGTTTTTTTTAAAACTCTTAGATGAAAGTGACCACATAATTCGTGAATGTATGTAACAGTTATAACTTGTTGTAACTTTTTTTCAAACCAAGAACTTGGACATCGCACACATCAGAAAAACTGTAGTTTGTGAGTGAATTTTGTATGATTTTGTCAATCTTGTATAATAAAGTTGCCTAGTTTACCGCTGAACGAAAAAGATGTTTATTTACGCCTTATAAGCGCTACGTGCACTTTTTGCCCCGTGATGAGTGCGCATTCTATGGCGTCAAAAAATATCTGTGCGCCATTTGCAAAGTTAGCAGGCTGGTAACAAACTTACCCCGTAAAAAAAGATCCTCAACAGGTGCAACCAAGCTTTCGTTCAATGCTTGAGCTTTCATGTTACGATACGTTCCATCCTTACTCGGCCCAGTACGCTCAATCGACACTAGGTGATCGAAACGCGGTTTCTCCTTATTTCCATTTGGATACAAAAACTGCCTGGC
The DNA here is from genome assembly GCA_025400095.1 of Phenganax marumi. NCBI lineage: Eukaryota > Metazoa > Cnidaria > Anthozoa > Malacalcyonacea > Clavulariidae > Phenganax > Phenganax marumi. Next base: position 8,897 of record JAODVM010059444.1, on the reverse strand, counting down.
AGCTTCCTCCCTGTCGCTAGCTCGATCATACACCATAAGAGGAATATCTGTTTTCAAAATATTCAACTCCAAACACTCCTTGACAATGTTTTTGAGAAGTGTTTCATTTCGCTTATCGATTATAAAACCAACATTCTTGTTCAGTGCTAAAAGTGCTTTTGCAAGAGCAATCGCCCCAGGGATACCATCTGTTTCCTCCGCTATGGCGTGCTCTGGGAAAACCGGAAAGCCAAATGTTATGCCAACTGAAGAGGCTTGGTAAATTCGAAGCGAGCATTTTAAGAAGTCGTCTTTAACAACCAAATCTTTGATACCGCGCTCGCCAATATCAAACAGCAGTAGTTTTTCCAGATGAATGATTTTGTCTTTTGATGTTTTGGAAAGCACTGAGTACAGTTTAGGATTCTGAGAAATTTGCTCAAGACACGGCACAATGTGTCTGTGTGGTGAAGGATGGGTATCTTGGAACTTGGCAGTAGTAATGTCGCAAATAAACATGTGACCTGGCTTGTGTGCGAAACACTGCGTCAGACCTAGTAAAAATAATGTGGGGGGGAATTAATTCAACAAATTTGTACTTATAATATTACATTAATTCATCCAATAGCAAGGGTCCCATCTCGACAAGTAAAATTGCCAGGCATGCTAATCTTCCTGACTTACTGTATTCTGTCAAGTTCTGTCTAGTTTCAGATGATTTTAAAATAGGTAGTCGAAGGTAATATATATTCATATACATAATATATACATTATGCATATGAATATATATTACCTTCGACTGCCTATTCTAAAATCATCTGAAACTAGACAGAATAAAATTGTCAAGCATACATACAGGAAGAACTAAAACTGTCTGGAGGTGGACAAAGCAAAATAGTCTGGCACTAGATTTCCACAGTACAATTATCTGGAGTTGGATGGAATAAAAATTAACTAGGGCATTGCCAATCAGTGGCTTCATGAGTTTCACACATACCAGCAGCCTCTATAGCCTTATTCCCAGTCACCCCACAAGCAAAGAACACAGGGACTTCATCCTCTGCAATATCTGTTGGCTCACCAAAATCAACACTTCGTATATTGCTTATCCCCAAGACTGATGGATCACCGATGTGAATTGGCGCTCCGTGAGAGCAGTCCAATGTATAGGTAGCCTCGAACAATGCTTGTAAAAGGCTCAATGGAACAGCTCTCATCGAAACCACCATGTTCGTCAAAAATGGACCAGATTTATGACACGTTATATTAGACACGTACATTGAAACATTGTTATTTTTTTCTGGTAATTGGATACCAGCATTTTGCAAAGCATCCTCCATTCCGAAACTACATCCGAGATAAAATGTCACCATGTCTTCCCAATCAAATGATGTCAAGTCTGTTAATTCTTCATAAAGTCGACCATCCTTGAAGTGCCAATATTTCGGCAGCTGAGTTCTAAAAATAAAAAATGTGCCCTGTCCAATCATAGTTAAATAAACATCTGAAAACATTCAGTTTGATCAGAAGGCCAAAAACCCATCTTGATAAACAAGGCATGGCTGACTAGCATAAACAGATAAGGAGAATAAAAATTGATTGATAGAAAAATGTGCATTGTAGGGTAATATGTATACTGTATACCGGTGCATGAAGAAAATATTGTAGATAGTTAAGGAATTCAGGCAGCCAAGTAATTATATTTAAACCATCTATCCATTGATTGGCAATTAATATGCCCAAACCAACTAGGTCTATTAACTGACGTGGCATTAAACCACGGCCAAGACCGAACCACCGAACACAATCTTACCTAATATCCGACCCCTCTGCAGCCAACACAGGAGCTGTGACCTCCCCTGGCTTGCTGCGATAGAGCAGAGGACAGGCACTTGAATTTAGCTCACAAAACCTTTCAAAATCGTCAGCTACACTGGCAGGGACGATGGATATATTCGCTTGCAAGTGACCCCTACACCACCCATACGTTGGGTTGGTCAACTGTTTTGCCCCTATTAAGCGTCGAACCACAGACGGTGCAGCTGAACTGTTACTCATATTCATTACAACTGTTTTACACAGCAGAGGTATTGTATTACATAATGTCACTGAAGTGTATGTGGTTACCATTTCTTTGAAAATGACGCAGTTTTATTGCAGTGACCAGCGCCCTGCAGTGACGTATATATTCTCACTTCAAATCGTCGAACCATTGAAAAATATATCGTGATATCGTAGCTGAAGTGAATGGGTATTCTATAATCTAGCCAACTTTTACAAAGTTTGTACGCATTCGAAAATCGACAAATTTTGAATTTTTTTTACGAATTTTCGTCTCGAATGCATTGAATTAAATATATAGCTGGAACGATAAGTCAAGGGGGGGAATTAAAGCCGACTTTGTGCTCACTTTGCAGGTAGACCCAGTCCTTTTTAAAAAATTTTTAAAAAAATAGCATTTTTATATATTTTTATATCCAGAAAGTTTTGAACCAAATCTTGCATTAGTTTTGTAAAGTGTATTTTGACTTAGAGAGTGACAGTTAAATTTATACTTTGATGGAATAAAATTTGAAAAAAATTGTACTGTTATCGAAAAAAGTGGAAGCAAACATGAAAATCCGGCGATTTTTGTTGAGTTTTTTTCTGCGTTTTTGAAAATTTGAAGTACACCTAAATGTTTATGTTAACCTCCAAAATACTATAGTTCTGAGGAGTTAGCATTCCAGATTATGCCGAGTTCACTCACTGCTCGAATGCTATCCTGGCACTTAATACTTTCCACAAAAACAGATACTCCTGGACCAACAATTTTCCTCAAAATTTGATTGATCCACTTTTCCTTTTCGCTCCTAGTCTTACGCTGTTTCACTTGGGCGTTGGCCATTGATGTTGGGCTAAAGCCGATGAGCTTAATACATTACTGGAGTCCGGAAGAAATATACGTTAGAAGTAGCACTGAAAATGAATCAAAGTTGAGTACAGATTTGTCCATAATTTTTTCGGGGCAAAATATTAATCGAATATAGTTCACGAGGATAAAGTGCTAATAAAAAAATTCTTGGTACAAATTTTACATCTTCTAATTATCTACAGTAATAAAAACATAAGTGCCTACCACATATGAACAGGTTTTGTGGTTCGCTTCAGACTCGTTGTTTTTTGCAAAATCATCGTATATTTTCAACCGGCCAAGGACAAAACCTGTTCATATAAGCAGATTACAGTGACCAAAAAATTCGCAACTGTACATTTTAATCGAAAATAACTGATTAGCATGCATTATGAAACACCTGGTGTACTACACCTGACCATACTCCAACCAAACCGCGCTCTTTTCAGCATTTTTTCTCGCAGGTTTCGGTTCGAGATTTTCGACCTTAAAAGTTCTCCGTAAAGACTTTGGCGTCTGTGGGCCCTGTGTTCCAGTCTCTTTGAGTGCCGGCTCTACAGGAGCAGATACAGGTTGTTTTCCTTCGCTACCAACACTTGCTTGATCTCTTCTTTCGAGTTGTGGACTAGATTCCAAAACAGCCGACTGCATTTTGGGCCCTTCTTTGAAAGAAACAATACCGACGCTTTGGCACGAGTTCTGCCCGGAATCAGGGTGTTGACCAACTGACAAAGGCCGTCGAGGCTTCTCGCCCGCATTCACAGGTGGAGTAAATTTCGTATGAGATGTACTTCTGCGCTCGATTTCAACCGCACTAACCATCACCCTATCAGAATTCTGACGACGAAGTTGTCTCTTTGAAAACAAAGGTGACTGTGGCTTTTCAGCAAAGGAATTCGATCTTCTTGAAAAAGCTATCCCTATGGGTCTGTCAGCAGTGATGGGGGATTCTCTAGTTGATAAATCGGGTGAATCAGGGGGGCGTGTGATTAATGGGGATGAGGTAGGGGTATAATGTGGGGTAAGACGCTTCTGTCTTGGACTTCCTAAACTTGGTGAGCTCTCCGAAGACAATTGCTGGAATTGAACAGATTTTTAGTTAGGGAGTAGTTACTGCAGATAAGCTTGATGTTTCGTGACTAATACAATGATGGTCACTGAAGATATGGTTTGGAGACTGTCTGGGGCCGGTTGTTCGAAAGGTGGATAGCGCAATCCACTGGATAGTGATTTTTTGTAGCCTTCGTAAATTTCCCATTGATCGTTGTAACATAAAATTACAACTTGTAGCCATAGATTAAAGTCTCTAATATTTATATCGCTGACCAAAATGGAAGTTTCCACATTTTTTGTCCAATTTTATGAACGTTGAAAAATTCACTATCCAATGGATAGCGCTATCCAACTTTCGAACAACCGGCCCCAGAAGTCGTCATGTTATCTTTTTGTTCATGTTTGCATAAAAACGTGACTTTGGTCAAGTTTCCCACCCATTTCTCCAATGACAATGTCCCTGCTGTGTACAGAATGTGCATCAACATGAACTTGAACCGAAGATAGAAGAAAAACTTTGGTCAACTAGTGGATAACACCCGCGAAAACATAGCTTACCTGTTTGACACCACGTAGCTCAGAAAAAACGATAGGGCTAACGTTATCATCGCCAGTTCTTCTCTCATTCGTCAACCCACTTCCACTGGACGTCGAACCAACATGGCGCACTCTCGTTTCGCAACTCGTACTCGACGTCCGAGAATGCGACGAACCTACGTCCGAGCTCTTCCGACTGGCTTCGGAGACCTTTCGTGAACTACTCGTACTATTGTCGTTTCCCGAACTTCTAGACAATCTATCCTCCGACACAGTCGGAGTCACACGATCTTTTTCCACTTTAGAACAAGCAATTTTCTTTTCCAAATTTTCTCCACTCGGTGTTACCGCTTTAGTATTACTATTTCTTTGTCTACCAAACGGAAAAGTTTCGCCGGAAAGTGCCTCTACTTCAGTGTGTCCACTTTTTCCTCCTACATGAGGAGAATTCCCGCCATTCCTGCCAGACATTCTATGTTCGCGCGTATTTCTAAATCTGACTTCGGAGCTCTGTCTTCTTGATAGAGCTGGCGATAGCCGGCCGTTTTCATCTCTCGCAAGAGTAAAACTCAACGTTCTACTTACATCTCTTTCTCTCTCCAGGCTTCCACTCTCACTCGGCGAGGATTCGTGCAGGACTGACATTGAATTACAGGAAGATAATCGCGAAGGACTAGCCTCTTGAATTTGAATTATTTCACGGATGAACTCCTTAGCATCTAGACTACGACTCCGACCTTGAATTGCAAGACTGTTCGCCATTGCTGGCGTGAGGTATTCCGAACGGACAATGCGCTGACGTTGAGCACGGTTAATGCGGGCTCGTCTACGAGCCAAAGGCGAGAGGTCGTTTTCAGGAGTACGGTCCAAGTTTAGACTTTCACTGAAAATAGACGAATCGCTGGCTCTTTCGGAGGATGTTGAATACGAGCCATTAAGGAGTCTATCAGCGCCTGCATCGACTGGCCTTTTAGGCGAGTCTTCAGAGTCATATTTGAGAAGTTGCACAGCAGATTTATTTTTCAACACGTCTTTTTTCTATTCAATGAAAACATAACATCTAGTTATATATTTATACTCCATGGACGATCAATTTTGAAGGTTTTTGCTGATTGTTGTCCCAAAAATGGCCTACAAATGATTGTTTGAAGAAGGTTTTAGCCGATTGTTTCGCGCACGAAATACGTTCTCGTGGCCTAAACTTGCCCAAACTAGATGAACTGCGTCAAAACACCTACCTTTTTCAAACCAGCTTTTTGCAAAACTTTCATGAACAAATTGCTTTTCCTTGAAAAAAAGACCGCACAATTTAAGACACGCTAAAATAACATACAAGAAACATTATCGTAGCTTGAAATAATCAGAAGTACAAGTTTCTGTCGTTCGACTCACTTTTTAGGAGTAGTTTCAGAAAGACTTTTGTTCGCTAGTTCAATTCTGTCTTCCAATTTCTCCTTTTGTCTTTGAAGTTCATAAAGACGATCGCTAAAAAGCACACGTATAAAAATAGGGAAAATCTCCCAAACGCCAACTTAAAAGCGGCTTTTTGTGACGGAAAATCACTTCGCCTCTTTTTGGTTTGACTCATAAGAGTCCTGTGCTAGCAATTCGAAAGCAATTCGCAAATGAGTAGAAAACTTTTTAAACCAGTCAATTATAATTTCATTTGTTTGGGTGTACAGAAAAAACTGGGGCCGGTTGTTCGTACGCCGTTTAGCCTAAACGATGGATAAGTCAGAATTCAAAAACATTCTAACACATTTTCTAAAACTTTCAAGTCAAACCTTACGTTATTAAACTATAGGTAAATGCATAATTATTGTACTCAGTAAAAGAAAACTTGCAATTTCGTTATTCAAAGAATGCACAAGTATGATTTCTATATATTTTGAACTTAACCACCGTTTAAGCTAAACGTCCCCGGGTCATTAGCAGTTAGAAAATCCATGAAAAACTGCTTCGGACGGGTCTACAGTGAACTGGACAAATTCGTTTGTACATACAGTAGTACGGTTTAAAAAACTTACGAGAAAGTTCTCTCCTCTTCCAGAAATTGGTCACGACTGACCAAGGATTCTGTTAGTAACTCTTGATTCTAAACACAGATAGAAAAAAAACACAAACACTATCAGAGACCACTCGCGCCAACGGAATTCGTAGAGCTGAATTGTAAATTAGAGGGTGTCCAGCAATGATTTCGATACAATTGTACAGAAACCACGGAATGGTGATATAGAAATGTTGTGAATTCAAAGTCGTGTAGAAATCACGTGTCCACTGAAATTTACCTCATAGTGATTTTATGTCGCTAAGTGTTTTTCTCAAAGAACACACCTGTGTCAGTAACTTGCTCATTTGTTCCATTAACATTCTGTTTTCTTCTTCCAAGGTGCTGTTCATTTGTGTTAACATCTGCAATATCGACAAATACTTGGAGTCAGCTGTATAACACACAACAATGCAAGCTTCGCTCACTTTATGTAACCCAAAGTAAACGAGTGCATTTCACTACACCAAAACCAACACACCAAACTAAAACATGCCAACCAACGGGAAGGGAGGGTAGAAACAAGCTATCAAAAAATTCATTTGATGGCAATAAGTACTAAAATGTACATGGTGCGGATCTCCCCCCCTCGAAAACTAATTACTGAGAATGCACCGTCCCCCTATATACCCATAAAGTAACTGATATTCTGATGCTACACTGCAACCTACTCTATCCTCCTCCACCCTACCCTATCCTTCCCTGCCTTACCCTACCTAATCTATGCACTAACCTATCCCACTATACCAAAAAAGCTTATATCCCACTGGAAGTAAATACAATACCTCACATCGGTGAAGAGATTTGGCAGAAGACAGATCCAGTTCAGTGTAACTGTCCTTTAGTTCATGCAGATCAGTCAACAACTGGTCGTAAGCCAACTGAACCGAATCCAATTCTCGAATTATGGTTTTATGTTCTTCTTTCAATGATGCATATCTGCCCTCCGTACGCTCTTTATTCAAACGTAATTTCTCACACTACAAAAAAGCAAGGATATAGAACTTAAAAGATAATCTATTAAGAATGCAATGTTATGCTCTCATGAAACGATATATACACTTGCATATTCTTTCTCCACGTACGAATTTCTCCTCGATTATGGAAACTAGGCACATCACTTGTTGAGACTTATAGAAAATTCATATACCTCCTTTTCGAGATCTTCGTATTTGCTTTGCAGATTCTCACCGTTTTCTACCGCAACACAAGCATCACCAGGCCTGCAAAGAAGCGAAAAAAGCACATTTTTATAAGTATTGAACACACATATAAACAAGCAGTCTTAAGCCACCGCCGAACGAGCATGACAGTCGACAAGAGTTGTTGATGAAAACCATGTCGGGAGGATGTTTCAAATTCAATTTCAGAATTTCAATTTTAAATTTCAAATTTCAATTTCAGAAGAACAAAGTGAAAGTTTTCTCAGCGCTTTAAATATCAAATAAGCTAGATGAAATTCTTGATAACTTTTCTGAAGTACTGAATCCAAATAAGCAACGTTGTGCGACTACCAACTCGTGTGCGTTTTCGTCCTCGATGATTCAAGCATTAAGACGGTTTTCAACGACGCGAATTTGTTCGAGCGAAAAATAAATCTAGCGACATGATTGGCTTGCTTCGGACGTTTTCGCGGGGGAACTATTTTCCTAGCCAATCACGTTTGCTAGATTTATTTTTCGCTCGAAAAATTCCCCCTAGTGGAAAACAGGCCTTAGGTCCGTTCTAACAGTGCATCTCTATGTAATTTTCAAGTCATATCACAATAAATATATTCCAGGCTTCCATGAGTCACGAGTAGCTCGTTTTGACTTCCTCTCACCTCTCTTTTGGTGATGTATTGTTGACAATAGTTGTTTCAGCTGAATCTTTCTTTTCTCGAACTTCTTCTAATTCAACTTTCAGCGACGTCAAAGACTAAAATAAAAAATAGGAAACTATACAGCATACTGTGGAAAGAACCTAACAGTTTATTTGCAAGTAAAATCAGTATCAATCACCATGTTTAAACACAATGCAAGATGTAATAAAATTCGAAGTTTAGCATTAACGAACCTCGTTTAAACGAATCTGTTCTTTCTCAAGCTCATCATTTCTACAAAAAGTCATGAAGGTTAATCTTCTGCAGTTGCAGTGAATACCACGGGATTGACGCAAGAGAATCGGGGCTGCGGTGACGCAGTCACTAGGACAAGTGCCTTTCACAAATGAGGTTGTAGCAGTGAACTCAATAAAACTGGAACGATAACTCCATATGCAAAGCCCTATGATTCGATGAAGCCAATTTGCAGGTCAAAGGTGGAAGCTGCGTAATAGAAATTCTAATAAATATTCAGCTTCAAAAGGACTAAGGCGAGTCTTGAGGAGTGGAAAATACAGCGAAAAGCC
>JAODVM010059333.1:0-17724 GCA_025400095.1 Phenganax marumi | reverse complement strand
TTTTGGTTTCTTTGTAGTGAAATAACGGCATTATTAAAATACTTGTTCGTTTATCTTATATAGCGTTTGGCTCTTTGCGCGTGTATTCAAAGGCTTGTAATAAAATTTGTTTAGAATTCTAATGGCTTGTCTGAGCTTCTGTTGCCTTTCCAAGGCAGCATTGACTGCCCTATGGGTAAACTAGTTATATATTATATTATTGTTATTATATTATTATATTATTATATTTATTATATTTATATTTATTATATTTAACTATACCGCCGATCACTAAAAGGAGATTCGTAGGAAGATTACCAAACTTCCAGGAATTCGAGCAAGATTAGCGAGCAAATGAGACACTCCACCAACTGCTAAACACGATGTCTCTACACAGTCTGATTTCATTTGAAGGGTATGCATGAATTTCAGTGCATAAATCTTGATCATAGTTAAAGGAATGAGATGATCCAGAAATTTTTCCGCAGTCAATGGAAAGAGACGGTCGGCAAAGTGTGACAAACTTCAAAGTGCTGACTTCACAAGAACCACGGGCAGGTTGTTCGAAAGGTGCATGGACAGCGCTAACGACCAGGGGCCGGGTGTTCGAAGCGCGTTTAGCTTAAACGGTGGATAAGTTCAAAATAGAAATTATATTTATGTATTCCTTGAATAACGAAATTGAAAGTTTTTTAACTGAATACAATAACTATATATTTATCTATACTTTAATCACATATAAGATTTGATTTAGAAGTTTTAGAAAATGTGTGGGAGTGTTTTTGAATTCTGACTTATGCACCGTTTAAGCTAAACGGCGTACGAACAACCGATCCCAGATATTGACTTTTTGCAGCCATCGTAAAATTTTCCATTCACCGTTATGATATAAAATTACTATTGATATATATAGATTAAAGTCTCAAATATTTATATCGCTGACCACGATGGAATATCGGTATTTTTTGTCCAATAATACGAACGTTGAAAAATTCATTATCCAATGGATATAGCGTTCTGCAACTTTCGAACAACCGGCCCCAGGAAAATAAATGTTTAAATTATCTTTCTCTCACTTTGCAGAGGCACGAAGTTTTAAAAAAAGAAAGCAAGCGGCTTACAGGAACAAATGCCACAATCCCACTTTATGGCCCACGACTCAATCACATCAAACGACTTGGAACGCAATAAGAATAGAAAATCCGAATTTTCTTAAACCAGAATACAACGCGAACTATCAGCATAGTTTTCCACGCAGTTCTACAGGAACACCATGTTACAATTATGGGAATGATAGAACAACCCAATTAGAACACTCATTGGTTTCTACTATCTTCGAAGATGGCAATAATTTTTCTCCGTGTAAAGAACTTGACGAGTCTATCTTGAAGCATTTGCCGGACTTGAATATCTCAAGCTACCCCAGTTGTATACAAGAAATACTGCCCAAGACACGGAGTGATATACTAGATTTATTACCCGAAAGCTATGGTCCAGCATCGTCTTGTTACACGCGGAATAATACGAACTACAACCCTGTCAACGGCAGTTCTACACCAGCGAATAACAATCAAGAATTAACGGTCACAGACCAGTACTTTGATGAAAACACCTCTGTTAGCATGTCCGAAGGCTCACGTTTCTATACCAACGAAGGATTGAGTCAAAGCTTAGTTTCCAGTCCTACAGATAGCGGCTTTGTAGAGCGGGCAAGCTTTTCAAGCTTATGGGGTGACAGTTCTGACGAGAGTCATTTCCTAAATGACTTTTGTATGGACTCGGTCTTTGAACACGAAACTAACAATGCATTTTACAAATAATTAAATGTAGTTAGAAAATTAAAATGTAGTTAGAAAATAGTTAGAAAATTAAATGTAGTTAGAATATAGTTAGAAAATTAAATGTAGTTAGCTCGGCTTACTGGAAGTCAAATTAGCATGCGCTCTTAACTGTCGTAGACATAGACTCAGCACGAGCTTTCTCGAGGCATTATTAGTAGAAATACTAATGACTTCCAAGCTTACTGCTCAGAAAACATGGTATATTATCTTGGCAGTAAACCTCTCATAGAAAGCATAAATTTATCTGCTAATAATCACTTTGCTAATAGTGAAAACAAAGCTTTAGCGTTTCAATGGTTCGTACTGTATTTATACTAATACGAAGACAGTAACTAGCAAACTATCTAGTGAATGGTCATGATTTTCCTGCCTTCGATTGCGAAAGTGAAATTATCAAAGAATTTGATACACAATGAATGCAGACATGCAAGCGGTAAAATAACTGATGCACATTGTAATACATAATTAGAATGGAGATGACAGATTATCACACAAAATGGTGGTAATAGATACTGATAGTGCACTTCCTCAGGTCTATATATTCTTTTAAATTACCATAGAGTAACTCTCGCCAACCAGTACTAGAGGAAGGCCAACTTGCACTTACGATGAGAAAACGATATGCTCCAAACAAATGTAGTAGTTTTCTGTGTAGAGAAAAACACATAGAAGGGCCATTTAATAAACTCAGCCTTGAGTTAATAAATTTCAAGTGTTATCTTAAGAATCTTGTTTTTTGATGTTATGACAGCTCATACAATCTAGTGTTCAAAAGCAATGCTTGATTTCTTAGAAAAAAGTTTCCTGAGAAATATCACCGAACTAGTTTACTTTGTATGGTCTTATAGAAGAATATTAACGTCTAGATCTCTATAAAAAGCATATATAATACTAATCTATGTTTGTTTCTTGACCGGTATGGCTAGTATCTATTTATTCTCGGCGTCCATATCAAGGTCAGGGATTATACATATTTATAAAGTACGAATCGTTTTTAAAAAATTGTACGTCATCACTTGCGTAAAAAGTTCACCTCTCTAGTTTTGTATAGCCTGGTAAAGTTGTATTTGCAAACAACACGTGTCGACAAGACATGCATGCAAATAAGTTTGTTTTCATTTTACAAAACTTAAATGGCCAACAAGGCCAAATGAAGACGAAGTCTCTCAGCACAAATTAACACGATACGTTACAATTCTTCATTAAATGATCGAAACATCATAAAAATATAATACGTGCAACCCCCTAACCTTGATATCGGTACTGTAATTCTGGCCAACAAAAACAAATAACAACCGGTAATGAAAATGAAATCGCAAGGGAAGGTTAATGCAAAATGCAGTTGAAAAGCACCATGCACAATTATGACGTAAGCGAACGCAAGCAAGGAATAAAAGAGAGGAGAATTCAGTAGATTGGCAATGCATATATACAGATGGGCGTAAAGGAGTGACAGAGCAGTGTATTCTCGCTTATAATCAATCCACAATTCCCGCGAAAAAGTCGCCAAAAAAATGTCTTTCTCAAAACCGTATCGTCCGCATAAGCCTCGCTTTAAAGACTGGTTACTTTACATTCTGGACAATGATTTGAGCGAAGATGCAAAGTGGCACGATCGTCTGCGTAGGACAGCGACCATACGATGGCCTCACAAATCTCGCGGTACATGGAGGCTAGAGAAAGACGCAAGACTCTTCAAAATGTGGGCGATCACATCAGGGAAGTATCGCGGTGGCATCGATGAGCCAAATCCGAAATCATGGAAGTGCAATTTCCGAATGAATTTGAACATTTGCAAAAATATCGTTGAGCTTAAAGACGAGAGAATTGCAAAAGGACCAAATGCTTGTCGAGTTTTCAAATTTCTCGATCGAAGAACGACGCAATCTTGCTTTTATGCGAGAACAGGTGAGGTCCCTACCTAGTGCCGTAGCATATTTAATCTGCTGCTATGTATACAGATACTGTATCTCTAGTAAATGAGCACAGTTCTCTAGCTTGAAATCTAAAGATATCCAGCGAAGTTTGTTTTTCAAGTATTGTCGTGCACAAGCAACTGCACTAGAGAAGAACCGTTTCACAAAAAACTTGATACTTAACTTTTATAGCAACGAGGTCACTTGCTCCTTGAGAATATGGCTAAGAACAACTTGTTGGTCGTATATACAAGCAAATGGATACTTCAAGACACTTGTCAAGAAGCTAATTGCACAAACAACAATTTGTACGCCGTCAAAGAATACGCCGTTTCTTTTTTTTGAAAGTAGGAAAGGAAGCACAAAACATAAATATTGTTTTAAGGTCTAAACATGCAAAACAAAACAATTTCAGTTTCAAAAATGCAAGTTGGTACGGCGTCTAGGTCAAAAACCAATTAAGAGTCACCGCCTCTAAGTGTTTGGATTTTGAAAGTGCAAGCACTTTGAGACGTCCATAATTAGGATGCCAAAGTGCAGGGTACTTCAAAGTACCTAATAAGTTCCTGGAAGTTGTGAAGTCATAGTCTATAAAAAGAAATCGATTACTTGCACTCGTCAAGAATATTGTCACGGAAAAACTGTTAGCTGGACGTAAAGAAGCAGGTGATCTGTTTGAGGAAAACTTAAACAAAAACTTAGGAAACGACTTCTCTCTTCTAAATAGAAAGAAGTGCAAGCTTCATTGGCCAGCAAAGGCAATTTTACACGGCAGCGATTCAAGAAATACCAGAAAACTACCAGCATGCTGACATATCACATCACAGAATACAAGATTCCTGTTCGGGTGAGTAGCTACACTCTTAAGCTCGTTAAGCCTGAAGGTATATTGCAAGCCAAGCAGTTCGGTAGATTTGTTTTCCGCACGGAAAATTCCGCAAAGTGGAAAACGGGCTAGGATAAAAAAAACATCTTCATCATAAAGACTTAAAGTTATCTCGGTATTCAAAGGCATCAAAAAAATCAAGCATCTGGTCTGACTTTTTCATTCCATACAAAACTACTAAAATGCAAAAACACCAGTTTCTCATTATGAGTTGAACACCACCATATCTGCTACCGCCAACTACTTCTAAGTAGTTATAAAACAACCTCTATAACTTATATAAAGAAAGCATCTGAAAAAACGCTTGAAAAAATATACAAAGATTATCAAAGATCACAACTAAATGAAGCTAATGAAATGTTAATGTTCAGAATATGCCAGAACCGGTTGTTTTATAACTACTCTTCTAACTGAAACCTAGGACGTGAAAGTCTTAAATCCTATCTTCTTTCCTACGATATAGACGAGATTCCTCCTCAAGTTGTCGACGAATACTGCAACTTGCCACACCCGCCGCTGGGCCTAGAAACCCCCTTGACCGGTTTTCAACCGGTTGAACAAGACCATCCTCTCCACTTGGAACACCTACAAACTAGTTGTGAAACAAGTATTACCAGTTTTGAGCCTGTCGAACAAGCTCATCCTTTCAACTGTCAACTTTCGCAAACCGATTCTGAGAGCAGCCTAACCAGTTTGGAATCAGTTGAACAGGATCGATCACCACTGGCGTTACCCATAGATAGTTATGAAGCAAGTGAACTGACGAAAATGGCGAATAGCTTGGTGGCACCAATCACTAGTTTTTGCCAAGCTCATATGTAACATGAAGTAACCTAGCGTAGATCTTACTTATGTAAAATAGATTTCATTTAGATTTCATTACATTTCATTACAATAGATTTCAAATTGATTTCATGGATATTTCAACATGGTATTCACGACAATTATTTAGTAACTCTTAATCAAAATCTTTCGTGAAACTAATTTTGAGACAAATGATAGCGATATTAATTTTATTCTGTTACAACGACGTTTCGATGCTTCTTGCATCATTTTCAAGTTAAAATGAGTATTACGATTTCTAATATTTAGTAGCCCACTTAACATGTTCTCTGTATTTAGCCCCCAGGGCAACGGCTCATTCTTCTCAGACCCTCTTGAAGGGGGGTGTGGCTTATTAGAAAGGAGGGAGCTTATTTGAGGAAAGGGGGGGCTTATTTAGTTATTCTTAATATCTTAAATGATTTTCCGTAAAATGTAAGCCGTAAGAAACCAAATTACAAACAAATTACTTTGAATAGATAAATCACATAGAGAGAGTGTTCTTTGGGTAAATCGGGGGGCTTAATAAATTTCTTCTTCTTAAAGGGGGGGGGGGAATATTTGAGAGGGGGACCTATATGGAGTGAATATAGTATGTGCAGTTTCATGTGATTTTGCTTGGCTACATATGTAACACTGCAGGGCATAACTTCATCAAACAATTTGCGTATCGATCTACTGACAGTAGTTTACGACAGTTTCCTTTACAATACATTGTACAATAAAGAATAATTCTTACTATTGGCATTCTTTTATAAGCCTGATTGTCATATGTTCGGGAAAGGTCGTAAAGATATAGCATGATATTTCTCTACACTAGCAATACAATAATTTAAAATTAACTATACTATGGCAAAGTGATTATCGTAGGCATTTTGTTGGAGTTTTCAAATATCTAAGCAAGCAATTTAAATATCTTGGCCGGCAAAAGTGCAGATTATCAGAGCAGCGACTTTTGATGCAATTACAAATCTTGTTTTCAACTTCAAACAAATTGTAACTGGGAGAGTATCTGCCAAAGTTCGCTGTTGATAATCATTTACAGATTGCTCTATAACGAGGGGAAAAGTATTACAAAGCAACAAAAACTCACCAAAAAGGGAACCCAAATTGTTAAACTTTGGTCTTCAGGATTTAACTTTTACTTGGTATCCTCCTTTTTAAGCTTTGAAGAAACTGACTAAAAACTGCAGGAAAAATGATAAAATAAATAAGTTGTATAATTATACAAGTCAAGAAAATAGGCTCCATTAGCATATTATAATTTATTCTTATGAATTCTAACGTCAGAGACGAAACATTGTGCCAATAAGGAGGATTAAACATAGCAAACAGTAAAGTAGCATTAGTCGACAGTTCAGCTATTGTACATACAAGAACGAGTTGTACAATATATTTTGAAAAAGTGGATTGCTAATGGTTGATAGTCCGATATTGCCCCAGGGAAAATTGCTAAAGTTAACGGCAACAGCAAAGTTAATATTAGAAACGACCACAGAACTCCCTTAGCTCTACATAATGTAACTTCAATAGGACACAGAAATCATATAAACATTATACAAAGGGTATTTTATTAAGGGATGCAAGATAATAACAGCATTTTGTACCATTTTTCATCTTAAAATCTTTATCTTAAAATCTTTTACAGGAACATTCTCTGACAAAGTTTGTTGGCAGGTTATTAATCTAGTGGCATGTCTATTTATGGTTTGTTCATGAGCGTAACATGTATAACAATCTTTACCCATTAACTAGCAAAATTTTCTTGCTGGCAAATAAAATCATCTGGCATTAGGCAGAGTAAAAAGCGAGTACCTCATACATTAGCAGTCAATGAGCTGTATTGGACAACTTCAATTTAATATTTTGAAGCACAAATAGTTTTTAAACCTTTGAATACCAACCTAAGGGACCACTGATAGTATTTCTATGGGGAAGTTATAATTCATTACATAAGTGCTTATGCGATATTTCATTTGCCACATCAACATCTTTCATATTGACATTGCTTTCTACTAAAGCTTCCTGCAATTAGCTAGCTCCATCTACTTTACTATAGTCTTATAAGTGAAAATATTTTGATAGCAAAGTATGAACGAATATATAAATATACAGAACATGCGTCAACATTAATTTCATATCATCATAAGACAACTCACCAGTTAGTAGCATATTTGCAGCTATTTCTCAAAAGGTTTTTGAAGTGCACATGTGAAATGTCAAATTTGAAAGTTGAAAATTTCAAAGCAAACGCGGTAGGACAGTAGGACTAAGGAGAGTAAATTAAAATGTATTTTTCCCGCCAATTTGATCTTATTTAAAACTGGACTGCTATTGCTCAAGAGAATTATGTAATTCTTTCGCAATTCTATTTTCGGTCACTGAGCTACATAATACCTGAATTAAATATGGTGGAATGTTGACATAAATAAAGCAACTTTAATAAATACATAAATTTGTTGTATTTACTCCAGTTTACAGCAATTAGAATGAAAGTTATTTGACGATGTTGTTAATATGAATAGCGAAAGCACATCATCTCCACAAGGAAGCGAAACTTCTCATCCCATCGAAAAGAGTCAAGAAGTTGAAATTTCTGCCTCGAAATCAGAGGATAACGACGATGTAATGAGTGAATCTCATCCGAAACAAGTCATTGACGAAGCTAAAAATGTCCAAGAAGGCCTTTCAGAAGCTCCAGCGAATGATTCAAGCGATAAGAATTTAGAGACGCGAGAAACAATAGACCGAACACCTGTTTTTAAACATGCCCAAAATATTGCACCGGACAAAAACATTAATGATGCCTCAGACAACAGCTTTAAAGAATCCGCAAATATCGAAAATTCAGAAAACGAGGAAAACGACAAAACTGCTTCAAATATGGACTCAAACGGTGCTAATATCATAAATGATGACACACCAATTATTGATGATTGTAATCAATATAATCAGGATATTAATAACAGTCCATATTATATCAAATGGATAACATGGAAAGGTGTAAAGACCCCGATTGTGACTCAAAATGATAATGGACCCTGCCCATTGCTTGCGATTATTAATATACTGTTGCTAAGGCGAGTCATTAAGTTTCCTAGTATGCAAGAAATGGTTACAACACAGCAGCTTATGGAGTACTTGGGAGATGTTGTGCTTAATGAAATTCCCCAGGTGGTTTCTCTCTTCTATAAACTCTATTAACTGTGCATCTCATTCTGATCTAACTGTCTACATACTAGTTCTATAGCCCCGTTTACACTACACCGGACTGCTATCGGAGCGGGTCAAATTTTGCTGCTATCGATGCTCAGTAAAGATTTTTAATGGCAATATAAAAAAGAAATGTACAAGATCTTTCAGCCTAGTTAACATTTGTTGGTGGTTATTGCTCCTTAGCAGCAAACGAAGATGTTGTGACGAGTGAATCTGATGTAGTGTAAACAGGGCTTATCAGTCCTAAACTGTTCTCCTTGAGGCTCGAGATCTTGTTAGAGTCATCTCTCATTGATTGAATGCTTTAGCATGCTCACACAAAAACAATCTTCAGTATCTTGTAACAAATTTGATGATTTATTCTACAGAATATGGGTGAAGGAACACAGAGAAATTTTGAGCAAAATATGCAAGATGCTTTAGTAATTTTGCCAAAGCTAAATACTGGTTTGGACGTTAACGTTAAATTTACTGGGTATGCATGTGTTTTATAACAATTGGGAATTGATATCACGCACAATTTGTTGCTAATAAAATGATGCACTGTTTATATTTGTAGTGTTGGTGATTTTGAATTCACACCCGAATGTATTATATTTGATTTAATCAATATCCACTTATATCATGGCTGGTTGGTTGATCCTCAAAATATTGAGTATAAGTCTTCCATAGCTGGCCTTAGTTATAATCAACTGGTTGAGAAAATTGTGGCCAGTAAAGAATCAGGCTGTGACAGCCAACTAGCATCCGAAGGTTCGTACTACTATCTTATTATACTATTGTCTTTAGTGTGCCTTCATTTTTGTTTTATCCATATTTTGACAGGCTTGTCTGCAGAGTCTTTTCTACAAGAAACAGCAAATCAGCTAACCTATTATGGCATTTGTGAACTTAATGCTAAACTGAATGAGGACGAATTGTGTGTTTTCTTCAGAAACAACCATTTCAGTACATTGTACAAACACCAGGTTAAGATACTATGATTGTCAAGATTTCAACTATGATGGCTTATTCGCTCTAATTGAGTTACAAGCGCGTTCTAATTAGGTTTCGCACGCGTTCGGATAGAGTCTCCAATGCGTTCTAGTTGAGTTCTAATGCGTTCTAAATAGGTTTCGAACGCATTGTACTTGAATTTTGAACGCGTTCTAATTGAGCACTTACGCTTAGCAATTAAGTATTTATCAAGTATCGAACGCGTTCTCTTTAAATCTCCTTATCTTTTAGGGTGAATTGTTTCTTCTACTTACGGACCAAGGGTTTTTAACGGAAGATAAAATAGTTTGGCAAACGTTGGCCAATGTCGACGGTGACGGCGTATTTGTAGACAATAACTTCAAAAGTTTAGCAATGAGAAATGAGCCTGTCATTAATCCAGCAGTTTCTAGCAATGCCGCATTGTCGCAAGAAGATCAGGAGTAAGAGCTAGATTCATCTTATTTTGACAAGTCAGTTCGCTCAGCTAGAATAAGTTGCCTTTAAGAGCCCCTAACAGCATATTCCTAACAGTAACGTATATTTTTCAGCTATATGCTAGCCTTGTCCATTCAAAATGAACAACAACCGCAACAGCAATCTCAAGGACAAGATGTCCAACCTCAAATATCAGAACCATCCGAAAAAACTGAAAGTAGTGCTCATGCAATGAGTGAACAAGAGCTATTTGAGTATGAGCTATACTAACTTATAATTTAAAAATCAATTCCAAATTGTGATCTTTGTAGAGTCCTAGTAAGAGTCACCTCTTATTGACCTAGTGTTACTACTTGTGGAAACGTAGACTATGCGTATTATGGATGCAAGTCATATAGTTCTCGAACCTTTCTTTTACTGATAGCCTTCAATACGCCATACAACTTCAAGAGGAAGAAGAGACTAATGTAAGAACTGGTCAACAACAACAACAAAGACAACAACCACCACAAAGGAGAGCAAATCGAAGGCAGACTCCTCCACCATCTGGTGCTGTACCACAAGGAAACATTCAACGACGACACAGTGGACCGGTAATTTCTGTTCGTTTTTCAACTGTGGTTGTGGTGATACGTAGTTCTGTCAGATGCAAAGTGTTCTTCCTAATGGTCCATTAAGAGTCGTCCTTTCGTGACAACCACCCTATCTATAAACGTTGCTTTTTGTTTCACTATTTTTAGAATTGTATCATCCTTTGAGCAAATCAATAGAAGATTCGTCAAGTTTTGGAATAAATGTTGCAAATCGTCTAAGATGGCACTACCATGAAATGGAGAAGATATGAGCACAGTTGTTGTACAATGTTCTCGAAATTCACTGGACATTATAAATGCAATATAAAATCATATTCGAGTAGTACGAAATGTATCTTAATTTGTATTAAATATTTGTTCTATAGTCCGTACACCGTACAAGGTTTACATGGTCCTTGGCCTGTTTTTTTGTACCACAAAGACAGCTCATCAATGATCGATCATTCTAATAATGTTACTTTAGCCGCTCAATTTATCGCATCTCACTTGACAAATCAGTCAGATTCCTTATTTATCAATTAATATGCAAAATAGTTTACAGTACCTTAAACCTTAGGGAGTCAATTTCAGAAACCTAGGTGTGAATATCGATTTTACAATTGTTTAAATTTGAATGACAATATCACGCAAAAAATTTTTCAAAGGTCGTCGAAGATTAGTAGATATGAGCACCATGGGATGCTACTTCTCTATTTTATAAAGAGCGTGAACCAGATTTTTGGTAGAAATTCCTACCCACTGGTACGTTCAGAATTATCAGTTGAAGAAGCATGACGCAGAGGCAGACTGCTACCTTTCCCATGATTCGGCTCCTCGTTGCCATTCACGCTAGAGTTAGCTTGATTTTCAGACTCTTTTTTTGCTTTAAAACTAGCCGCAACCAAAAAATATATAATGGAATTAACAACCATTAACCCAGCGAGCAAGAAAAAATAATAAGACAAATAAGGACCATGATTGATTTGATCCTTGTCAGGATACCATTTCTTGCTTGAATCAGATGCTCCAGTGATAGCATTTACTATACCAACCAGAGCAGCACCAGCAAAGGCACCTAGGCCTGTTGTTAGCAAGAATACACCCATGATTACTCCTTGAAGTGATTTGGGTGCTTCTGTATAGGCTAGCTCCAGACCTAGAATTAAAGAAAGTTGGGTCACAAAAAACAAAAAACAGTAGCACCGTTATACTTTAGTCACCAAAAAAAACCTTGGGCTTGTTGTTTCGCCTGACCTTAATTTAGGGGAGGGTGGCAACTGCATACCAGTCAAATCCACAGAGATGCACGTATAGCTTATTTGGAAGGAGAGCAGACAGTGATTGAAAAAGTGAAGATCGACTTGCCTGTGATACTGGTGAAGATTTCACTTAAACCAATCAGACAGTATTGTGGGATTTGATAAAATATGGACATAGAGGATACTTCAGTGAGATTTTTATCCCCATGATCCTGGAAGATACAACATTGATCAACCCTTAACCACTCTATTCCTCCTGCACATGCCATGCTTGCTGTGCAAATAATCATGCCGATGCCAATACGTTGCAGTTGACTTGGATAAATACTAAGTTTTGCAAGGATGGGATAGACAATTTTATCCATAATTGGTATAAGAATAAGCACTCCAAGAATGGCCAACAGAGCAAGTGATGCAATCGGAATCTTAATACTTGATGATCCAAGTTGGATATTCATGTGCTTTCCTTGGTAGATCATTGAGGTGTTCATCTAGAATCATGATATGGACACTTTGATTAACAACACACTAACTGACCAAAAGTGTTTTAACTTTACTTTAACCCAATAACCAGGTCAAGTTTTACCGTGACAACTAAAACTACCTGGTGTTAGACAGAGTAAATATTAAAAGTTGGTAGGGGTGCATTTCCAATCAATGAGTTTAAACAACATTGTCCATCTGACAAGGTCTCTCATTCAGTTGTAACAGGTTTTACATTCAATAACATGATTTAGAGATTTCTAACAGACAAGTAATATCAAGAATGGTATGTAACAACATTTCAGTCGACCTCAAAGATATTTTGAGTTAAAATGAGGACAAAAATGTTCAAAAAGTTGTTAGCTTGCTGTCGTTTGGTTAAAATATCATGTGACTCCAAATAGCCTATGCATCTGCTACGTTTGATGATACTGCTACTCTGTCCAATTCCAGACAATATTACTCATCAGAGTCAGACTTAATGCAGTGTAATCTTCCACACTAAAACATAAAGAAATTCACCTGAGAATAGACAGTCCAATACAAGATGAATGTTCCGAAAATTGGCAACAATCTATAAACTTTTTTAACATCTTCAACATCCCTACTCGAGTATGAGCCTCCAAAACACATTTTAGCTCTATCTAGCCAATGATTCACAAAGGAACTTGGGAGAGTAGGACGTCGGGATTTCTTAATTGCCTCTGCCGCAATCTTTAGAGTTGTTGATAAAACGCTGCCAGTTGGAGGATGAATACTGTACGTTCGACGACCAGTCAGGAAAATAAACAGAGATAAGATGAGAGAACCTGTTGGAATTAAGTAGCCATAGAAATATGACTCATTTTGCTGAATATACACCACAAAAGTGAATGCAAGTAGAGCTCCAATGTTTATAAACCAATAAAACCATCTAAAGAATGCCTGAATAGCTCCTGGTCCACGATTTGAGACTTGATCGGCACCAAATGGTGAAACATTCGCTTTTATTCCACCGGTGCCAAATGCCACAAGGAATAGTCCAGTGATATAAAATGTCATTTTGAACGAAGGGCTTGTAGTAACAGAATTTGCAGCCCAATCACTTTTTTCATCATGGTTGGATGTAATTGACCCAAAAGGTAATAGTATTGTGCCAATCAGATAAACAACAGCACTGTATAATATCACTTTGAATTTTCCAAATTTTGAGTCAGCCAGCCATCCACCTACGACAGGCATTGCAAAACATGTCCCTGAAATAAATTTGAACCATAGGTCAATGAAAGAAAATGTAGAAGTTTGGAATTTTACAGCTAGGACAAGGAATATATGTAATTGTGAATTAATTGTAGGTCATGGAAAAAGATGGTCTGAAAAATTGGGATATAACTGAGACTTAATTTGACAGGTACTGTACATAAGCTTCAAGACCATTCCCTTCCATTGACTAGAAAAATAAATCTAGTCAAGCTTCCATGTTATTTCATAATGAAGTAAGAAGTGATCACCTTGAAAGATAAAAGCTAAAATTGAAGCTGTATCAGCACTCATCCCTAAATGGTCATCTGCTACCGCAAACAAAAACAAATTCCCACTTATTCCATAATATGTCAGTCGTTCACACAGTTCTGTACATAATATACAGATCACAGCACAAGAAAACACTGAGACTTTTGGAAATGTTGCCTTGTAATGGTCATTTATAATGGCCTTTGATGCAGGCTGAAGTAAAGGTGATGTTTCATTTAATCTTGAGCCTTCTGCTGAATTGTCCATTTATCTGAAAAATTGAAAAGACCATATAGTCTTTTGCTGATTCTACTAGTAATTGTGATTTTAGTTTTTCTTCTTTATTAATTCAAGAAATATTCCATTCATTGGCCACAGTGGCCAGACCTAACAAGTTAATTTTGTTGTCTGGCATCAGGCAGACTACAATGGTACAGGTGATACAGTGATTTCCTAAATAAAATACATACACTGTATACAACTATGCAAAGGTGCTCTAAAGCCAATGTACAAATCCGAGATGCAGTAATATAAGAATTTACAGTTTATATCAACTATCTACTATACTAACACATCAAAAAATTGACAATAGAATCAATCAAACAGATGTACCTTGTTAGCATGAAGTTATAGTAAATGAAGTCTCAGCTCTACTAGTCGTAGGTGAAGTACTAATCGCGGAAATAAGCGAAACTTTAAGGTGAATTTCGATTGCAATGGAAACGAAGCCAATAAGTTTAACAGTCACGAGATTATGTGTCCATCACGGGATACCCGTGTGGTGCCGAAAATCTGCCATAAAGTTTTTTGAAAATTGGCCAGCATAAGCTGGGAAAGCAAACAGACTTTCTTGCGATCGAAACTCGTGTGCAGTGAGTTAAGATAAATACCATCGAGTTCAAGTTAATCAGAGAAAGGTGTCATCGGTAACTAATGCTCGAAATCTGGGAACGTGGTTTTGACTAGTCAAGCCGTCAACATTAGGCACCGACGCATATTTTACGGTTTGAAGAACAGAAAATGATTCTACATACAGCTTACAAGCTAAGAGTAGAGTATTATAATGGTTTGTATTGTTAAGTGTTTCAACAACTCAACTCGACAAGGTTGTAAATCAAGAATGCAAAATGCGGCAACCACCTTGTGTACCGGTTCCAAGGTTCCATTTCAAGGTGTGATCGTAGTCGTACCACACCACACCTTCTTGACACGGACTTTGGAAGCGCGCAACTGCTGATTGTTGAAGACGATACTGCATCAAAAGAGAGAAATATGAGCTGAGCAGTAGAACAATGATCCCGAAGTCCACTATGCAATGTAAAAGCATTATTTACCAAATATATTCAAAGTACATAATTCTTAAACAGTGTAAACACATTAGCAATTTAGTGTCTCCACTATTAATATGTGTAATAAATACCATTTTACCATTTACCATTTACCAAGTTGCACGTTTGAAAAGTGACAGTCGCATAACAAAACGTTTGCCATTTCTTGGTTAGCATTGTCATTCACAATTACCATTTGTGACATAAAGCATTTGTGACAAAAATTTGTGGTTAGCATTTGTGACATAAAGACAGTTCATGACTGTCTATTTCAATTCAATATAAATTCATAACAAAAAGTTTTGAAATATTTCAATGGTCATTGTAATTATATTACTTTAAAATTATTGTCGTGTATCAAATACATTATAAAATTTGAATGAGTTTACATTTTTAGCATATCCTGCACTTCTATTTCACAACTGTTTAAATTTCATAAAGAAATTATGCTAACATCTCCCGATTTGACTCGACAAATCAGTGAGACTTGCGAATTATCATAGAAGGTAGTTGGTGTGCATATCTATTTTACAATTGCTTAAAAATTTCGTAACAAAATTAGTCAAAATTTTTTCAAACTTCATCGCAGATTGTACTGGATTTCAAAATTACTACAGTTAACTACTACATGTTATAGAAAGCGTTGAGTCAGATTTTTTAGAAGGAATTCCTATCCATTGGAATTATGATCAGAATTATCTGTCCAAGCGTCACGACTCAGAGGCGGATTGCTACGTTTCTCATGATTCGGCAAATCATTTGCATTCACGTTAGAAGAAGCTCGATTCGCAGATTCCTTCTTCGCCGTAAAACTCATCGCAACAAAAACATACAGGATAGAATTAAGAGCCATTAACACAGCCAGCAAGAAAAAATAATAAGACAAATAATGACCATGATTGATTTGATCCTTGTCGGGATACCATTTCTTGCTAGAATCAGATGCTCCAGTGATAGCATTTACTATACCAACAAGAGCCGCTCCTACATAGGTACCAAGGCCTGTTGTCAGCAAGAAGATACCCATGACAACGCCTTGAAGTGCTTTGGGTGACTCTGTATAGGCTAGCTCCAAGCCTAGAATGAAAGAAATTTGGCTAAGAAAAACAAAATTTTGTTAATAAATGATGTGGCATAAAAGTATACAGTGATTAAATTGTATGAGAGCGGTAATGGTCATTTAAACGCGTTCATTGCAAGCGCTTTCCTAGGGCAGGGCAAAGCGGTTGCAATTGAAGATGGCCTTTATACACAGTGCTCTAGATGCAGCGCTAATTTAAAGGTGCGAATCTATTTAAAGCAAATAAGAAGTAGCCTAAAGAGAACTTCTGCGTGCTGTTTGGGCAAAGACCTTGACTTATAGAAGGGGTAGCAACTGCATACGAGTAAGGCTCAGGGGCTTGTACAGCCCTTTTCGGAAGAAAACCGTAGGGTAATTAAACAAGTGAAGATTGACTTGCCTGTGATACTGGTAAAGACTTCACTCA
Source organism: Phenganax marumi (assembly GCA_025400095.1). Taxonomy (NCBI): domain Eukaryota; kingdom Metazoa; phylum Cnidaria; class Anthozoa; order Malacalcyonacea; family Clavulariidae; genus Phenganax; species Phenganax marumi. Next base: position 1,031 of record JAODVM010059333.1, on the reverse strand, counting down.
AACCTATCAGAAAGTACTGTGGCACTTGATAAAATATAGTAATAGGGGATACTTCAGTAAGATTTTTCTCCCCACGATCCTGGAAGATACAACATTGATCAACCCTAAACCATTCTATTCCTCCTGCACATGCCATGCTTGCTGTGCAGACAATCATGCCGATGCCAATACGTTGCAGTTGACTTGGGAGCATATTGCATTTTGCCAAGAGGGGGTAGACAAGTTTATTGATGATTGGTATAATAATGAGTACTCCAAGTGTATCGAGAAGAGAAAGTGACGCGATGGGAATATCAAAACTTGACCCAAGACGGATATTCATGTGCTCTCCTTGGTAGATCATCGAGGTGTTCATCTAGAATCATGATACAGACACTTTGATTAACAAAACTTTATGTGACTAGAAGTGTTTTTCTGTTGCACTTTAATCCATAAACCAGGATGAGTTTCACTGTAGCATGTATAATTGCCTGGTGTTATACAGAGAATATATTAAAAGTAGGTGTGGAGGTGCATAGCCAGTTGATGAGTATGAACAACTTTGTCTGCTCAAGTCTCTTCTTAATTCATTCTGCGATAACACGTTTTGTTTCAATCATGTGATTTTAAGATTTAAGATGACAAACATGTCCATCAAGAGTAGCCACTAAAAACGTTTTAGTCGACTTCATATATAGCTCAAGGCATGGAGGTCTGATCTCTATTAAATTTACGGGTCTATAGTTCATTCCAATACGAAAAATTGTCAACTGATTTGGATGCTTGCTTGTCATTAGGTTAAAAACTCATGATTGCAAATAATCCGTGCATCTACTGTGTCTAATGATGACCCTACTCTGTCCAACTCATTGAACTAAAAATACATGGAACGCTCAACGGAAAACACGGCCAAAAAACTAAGGCCCGGTTTACACTGGCAAAGTTTCTGTGATCAAAGTGGGAATTTCAAACTGGTAAATCCTAAGTTTTGAAGGATTTGCTAAAAACATTTAAAGGAACTAATACAGTGCTCAACAATGAACTACTTCACT
>JAODVM010059222.1:0-17732 GCA_025400095.1 Phenganax marumi | reverse complement strand
AATGAATTGTTGTATGCCACTGTTTTGCATCTAGGTTTAAGTTTTATCCATTTTTTTCCCAACTACGTCGTATGCCCAACAGTTCCTCTCGCTGTGGTCTCCATAGAAGTCTTAGCATCCAAATTCCCATCCAAGCAAGCTTTGCTAGCAGTGCGGCAACAGCTTTAACTGAAATGCCAGGCAACCTCAGGAGGGAACATCAATAGTCTTTCCATTTTTCCGCCAGATATTTTCGAAAGTGTTTTAAAGAAATACCGTTCTTGTATACGTTTTCCTCGCGCACTTCACAAATAGCTTGGCGCCTTCTCAAATCAAGACCTGACTTCAGTTGTGTACAATATACCCTCCTATTCATGAGTCTTTGCTCCGGCATTAGGCCTCCGCGTTGCTCTTCATTTTGCCAGGATATCAGTCCCATGTTCTTTCAAATGTTTCAGCGAAAAATAGCTTTCCGCAGACGAAAATGTTTTGACTATTTAATCTTGCAAGAATATGAATTAAAATACACTTAAAACACAATCGGTTGTTTGCCGTGTTATACACTAAAATAGTCAAAAAATTTCAAGAACAGAGTCGTCTTCTTTGAAGATATCTTCAAAGAATAAAATGACTTTCTTTTTTCAATAGTCTTTCGTTTATGAAGGCTTGTGGAAAACTGTTGTAATCATGCTAACTAAACATCTCAAAGTGCGTCCTCAAAAGAAAATGTTAAAACACCTGTTCATTCTAATTAACACTACAAAGAAAAAAAGCATGAATGGATCCCGCATAAACGCAGCGCGCCTGTCATATTTAGGAATGAAGGCCGAGTTTCATTTGTGGTCCCAAGTGCTTTCAGGTCACAGACATCAGATGCGCCCCCAGCATTATCATTCCATTAAACTTCAACAAAACTATCCGCCAATTCTCTAGTCACCTCTACGAGTAGCAATGCACCCTTCTTATTTATGTACTCACAAGCAGAAACCGTAACGATTTTATGAAAATAATGGGTAAACCGCAACTATGTACAATATCTGTGTAACTGTTGCCTTAAATATTCCGTTAACCAAATACTCTTTACTTTTACATTAAGATTAGCATTTAAGTACTCAACATTTACATTTTAATTTTATACAGAATTATCTTTTTTACGATTTTTCCTGGCTCATCCATGTGTGCTAGTTAAGGGAAACTTAGGCAGAGTAGCTTATCAATTGCTATTCATTAACGTATAGAAAACTGCATGAAACCTCCCAAACTGAGAAACATTATTAAAACATTAGATATTTAACAACAAACTCTTACAAAATACTACACAAACTACTATTATTCAGTCGGTATTGTACCTTGAAATACTGTCTCTGTTCCATCTGTTAATGTCTTCAAATAATCCTCAACTTCTCGAACAAGCAGAGGTGACAAAACTAACTTGTGTGATTTAAGATGCGTTAACAAACCTGCTATGTCTGATTTGAAGTTCTGCCTCTGACCTGACGTAGTGTACTCCTCTTTAAGCAAGTCAAGTTCCGTTCTGAAAATCTTTGGTGAATCTTCCTCTAGAATCAACCACCTCTGCAAAGACTTTGCATGATCTTTCATTAACAACTGCGCACAGTACATCTCTAAAAGACAGAAGAAAAATAAAAGATGAAAGTGGAAGAGCTCTCTTTGACAAGTAAAATCACCTGGCATTAGATGGAATAAAAATATACAAGCAGGGAATTTTTGGAAGCTTTGCCATTTGATGGGTTAACAAGAGACATTGTCTGATAGTTTTGTAGACCAAACAAGATGTACGATTTGAACCTTTACAACTCAAATCTTCTTGCATTATTAGGGTACAGAATACAAAGACAATTGAAGTGTATGAAAGTCATAATGGTTTCTATATCTTACTTGCTTCGAGTCTTTGTTTTGCCTCAACATTGCCTTTGACTGCGAGAGCCATTTCACCTCTCATTTCTCCAAATACCATTACAATTTTCCTGAACTTGTCTGAAGTATTTGCTATAGCTAAAAATGCAATAAATTTTTACTGGATTTCTAGGAGAAACAGTTTAGATATTATAGAACTATATCCAGTTTGAATATAGTTTAGTTTAGTCTAGGTTTCCCCCTATAGTAACACTAGATCAACAAGAAATGACTCTTAGGAAGAACAGTGTAGAAGTGATAGAACTATCCAGCATGAATATAGTTTAGTTTAGGTTTCCTCTTGTAATAATATTGAATTAATAAGAAATGACTCTTACTAGATCTCTAGGAAGAACAGTTTAAAAGTGATATTGTGATAGAACTATCCAGTATAAATATGGTAAGTTTAGTTTATGTTTTCTTTACCAGTAACACTTAGCCTTTACTAACACTAGAACTAATAGAAATATTGAGTATATATAATTATAGTTTAGTTTAACTTACATTCTCTGTCATACCAAATACAACTTTTATCAGGAACATGAGCAGCCATAGAGACAAACCTACTGTTACTTGACGGCATTTGCTCATCAGTGGCTTCATTACACTCCAATAATTCACATAAATCTTCTGTTTCAGCGACTAGCTGCAGCTTCTTAGAAAGGCGCTTTTCTGTGGTTTTATCTGATGTCAGTTTGGAATTAACGTCTTTACAAGACTCAATTCTACGATGTCTGCAATGCCTACATTGGGAAATAAACTTGGAAACGCGTTCCCTTGTGATACCAAACTCCCGAGTGTGGGTCGTAAAATGTTCTGTCAACTAAAAACAAAGACATAGGTCAACCCCCCTGATATGGACACCTCTCTAATACAAACACCTCTCCAGTGTGGACACCAGCCAAATGCCGAAGTCCCTAACAACCCTAAACCATCCTTACCACTCCAAAAGTTCGACATGAACTCAGGTGTTTATAGTTACTTTCATTCCATAATTCTTCATTGCCTTCATTACTGCCTAGCAAATGTGCTCTTCTTATTGTTTCCTTAATATTCTCCAAAGGTACGAGTATTTTTCCTGTTCTCCTGTAAACCAATACATCTTCTTCTACCTTTGCACTGAAAACCAAACATCCTTTTACAGCTTTCACTTCAAAACGCGGTAAAAGTTGTAAAAACGTTCTACGACAAGAAACTCCTTTGCAAGACACAAAACCAAGTTGCTGCAGTCGTTTCGAGGTCGGATGAGCTATTTCGCCGAATTTAAGACAGCTTATGAAATGGTTATAAACTTCTTTACAAAATGGCGGCAGAGTCATTCGAATTCGGGCAGTCGTTGCCTTTGCAGGCCTCCAAACTTCCATGTTGTTCTTTTTATCTGTTGCATTTTGTAAAACCACTGGTTTTTCGCTGTTCTCTGGAAGGTTTTCATCTGGGTTAGGACTGGAAGCGACAGAATTCTCCATAGACATTAGTTTTTTTTCGTAATAAACAGCACAAGTTCTTTGGTAAGGTTGAAATAGCATCTGCGCATGCGTCAAACCAAGTCCGCTTTGCATTGTTGGCTATACCATGATGCATGACGCACCTAGTATGGCGCTGTTTGGCGCGCAGACACTTTGCGCAAATATTGTCCCGTCCCAGAATGTACCAGTTATGTTTCTATCAACGAATTGTTCAGCTTACGTAAATTGATGTAACCCAAGCACAAAACAAAATTATATAAATGGTACTAGTCTTACCAATATTCGTGTCAGTGCGGCTAATTTTATGCAAGTAGTACTCTATTCAGCTTAGAAAGTAGCCTACTTCAATTTTCAAACGGTTGAGAAACACTAATTCCCGGCTGATGACAAGGATCGTTTGCCTTTACTCAAAGAAACGAACTCATCTGAATGGATAAACGTTAGCAATATACGACTTTAAGTTGGGTTGGAACTTTGAAGCATTTCTTTGGACCAGTACATCGTTAGTACTGATTCATCTTCGTAGTTATGTTATCATTTGTAATGCGATCAAAGATCAAAAAACTTTGAACTTATGAAAAACCGCACGATTCTTCATTTAGCAACACAAAAGCTAGGTAACTTAAGGTGTGTTCTATAATACGCATTAGAGTAAGCTCTTCGTCAGCATGGTTGGAGCCTCAAATGACATCATTACCTCGAGTGACCCCTGCCGATTATGACATGAAGAATCTTGCCAAATAATCGTCACAGACACAGTGCTATGATTTCCACTAGAAATAAATCGAAATTGCCAAGATGTTTTTCATACATGCGAAGGCGCACTGGTATTATTCTAATACATCTCAAAATGCACGTACCAAGACAGAACACAAATCCCCATAACAGGATAAAATGTCATTTATATTACTCACAGACAAAATACTTAGCCGTCTTTTGGCAAACTACCAACTAGTCTTAGCGCTAAATTTGGCGCGCTCATCGTGGGGAGTAACTCACAACAATGCCATTGAAAATCATAGAAATTTATGATTTTACCATGAATGGAAGAAAAGTTCTCTTCACAAAATTGAGATTTGATTAACCCATCTACCTCCAGCCCTCTACTGGCAAAATTCGAATTCGTTTGGTTGATCAAGAAGATGAGATCCATCTTATCGGTTGCTTGAAAACAATGGTATTTGTAGTGAAGTTATATTTAAATCTCGCTAAGAACACTCACGAATGCAGGTGTCAATGCCCTCTCTATGCACAAAGGTTCTACCAAATTGAAGACAATGTTTGTGTCGAACTCTACAAGGTCAGAGATTGTACATATGCGATAAACGTTGGCAGACATAGGAAGCCACAGAAGTGATAAACAAGGGTTCTATACTTTGCACAGTCACATGCTCATCGGACGGGTCACGTTTACCAAATTAATGTTCAAAAATATTCAATCTATTCGTATAAATAAGAACTGTTCTGATGTAAATGCAAGTTGGACAACGCTGAGTCACTTTCAGTACATGTAAGCAGAGTTTTGGTAGAATTTGTTCATGTGGTCTTGTTGCAGATACAAATTGCATAGGTCCTACACCGGCTTTCAGAGTTGACTGTCCATGTTTCCATTACAGAACGAAGCTTTTGGTCACGTTTTCACCCCAAACAGTGAATGACTACGTTGCCATGCTGCAAGATGAAAACCAATAATTTGAAAATAGATTTTTTATTCTGAAGTGGATTTAAAGTTGAAAACTCCACAAAAGGGTCAGTAGCCACTACGCCTGTGTGGGTTCAATAATCTCGTTAGTTTCGCCCAAATCAAATTTTTCTCAAAATAGTTTGGACTCCTTGAAGTAATCGTACTCGACACTAAGCTTAAAGCTGTTGCGTTAAATTTATTACAAACATGAGTTTTACACTTTATTGAAATACCAGAGATCAATGAGCGACGATTTTCTTTTTTCATCTATCAACTCCTTCACTGACCAGGTATCTGCATGTGTCTGTTTGTCAAAACACATCCGATTGTTTTCATTGTCCTAGGAAACGGATGGTGCCTCGTGATTTGGCTGACGTGTTCACTTTTGGTTACTTAGAAGTCTGTAATAGGATTTTCATTGCACTATTGTTGCTAAAAGTTTCATCATTTATGTATGAGTGAAATAACATGTGACAAAGCATCGTAATACTTCAAGTAAGGCCTAGATCAAACGTCGCTCCTCTTCTGTGCCGAACCTAATGAAAATCAACTAGAAAGATATTAAAAAAACTACTAAACAGTTGAAATTTAGAAGCTCTTGTTTAACTTAAATCGTGCGTGGGCTTATAGATTGAAAAAGGAGAATTGTTTTATGATGCAGTGTAAATGAACAAAATCAAGTGGAAAAGTTTGCAAACATTGCTAACACACTAAACACTCATGAATATGCTCAAATTTGGTTGCTATGGTAATGAAACAATTGTCTCATGTTTATTAAACCTCTTTTGCTTTAATTAGCACCATGTCGAAACACGTCATTAATTAAACCACCGTGTAACGTTATCTGCAAAAATAATTGAGTCAGATTTTCATCAGAGATGGAGAAACCATATTCTGCACATTGGAAAATAGAGAAAAAAAATAAAAAAGTACAAGAATGTAGTGTGTTTAAGGGAAAAAACTTGACAATGTTGATTTAGTCTCATGTGCACAGTCACTTATTTTACGCATTGCACTGGTTAGTGGTAATCATCTCAAGATCATGTAGTGCGCCACTTGTCAACGCACAGTGGTGGGATGACGTTGCAGGAATTGGTTGTAATTTCGCAATTTTACCACGTGCCGCTCATAGTGGACGTATGAATGAGAGGTGAAGAAAAGTGTAGCATTGACGTGAACAACAGATGTAATGAATTAGGTGGTTTTCCATTAACGAGTTAAAATTCGCATTCTTAAACTGTCATTATATAAACTTCATGTCCTACCAAGCGCACCGATACATCATTAGTGAAACTGTTGCAAAAGTTAGCCGAACTTTTGCTACTTTCATACACGAAAAATTAAAGTGAAGTACTCGATAGGGATTACCTTGACATTGTTTGGCTGTATAGATGATCACAAGAAATAAAATGCACGTGGGAAAATTCATTAGTTCCGTTAAAAGGATATAGAGCAGTTAACGTGATCGATTTTGTATAATTTCCGTCAACTGTAAAATTCTTGCCACTCGTGTACTAAAATAAAGGAAGTGTACCAAAAACAATAGGATTAATTAGCACAGAAGTCTTTATAAATAACGTGAATCATTCGAACGTCAATTAGTATTCTCGGAAGCTAGAGATTAGTCAATGCAGTCGTTCTCTACTCAACACCAACGCCCTACAAGTATTCTTCAAAGGGATATTGTCCCAGTCAATTTTTATTTTGTTGGTAAGTTAGACCTTGGTCAAGCGTCGTTTTTTTCATGCGCCGAATCTTAGGTATAGTCAATGTTTGACGAGCCTAAAATCGTCTGGCACTTACAGTGCAAAGAAAAGTTGTAGGCTTTTTCAGGCAGTGTTCATATTATCATGCAAAAAAATGATAAATTCCGCTTGAAGAAGATAAACAATTTAGCAGATTTCGAGCCATTCATCAACAGCATTTAACAGCAGTGAGGTCTAATTGAATGGAAGATCGAGATGTTTTGATAAAAAGAACACGCGAAAAATATTAATACCCATGCAACCAAATACACAACAAAAACCTCACGGAAATTTAATGGAAAAAAAGTAGGAAGAAAAATCACAGGTGATGACACTCGCTGCCTTGATCTCTCAAAGGTCTTTAAGAACTTAATCACTTGAGTGTTCTACCTCTTCACTCCGGCAACTTGACGGAAGTTGCTAGAAATGACGAGATTTCCGTGTGAGTGCGCTACACGCCACCACGTAGCGAAACACGCACTGAGTAGTGGGGTATAAATAAGCGCGCGCTGAACTGGAGCTGTATCACAAGTGAAGAATTTCCAAGAGAACTCGCGAAAACTATTCCAGGGAAGTAGTCAAGCAAAATGAACATTTTAATTCTGCTTGCGTTGAGTTGTGGTACATTCTTCGATGTTCTGGCTGCTCCTATGAAGAACGCATTGAAGGTACGGTGGCAATTTTCTTTCGGCTTGAACTAAAAATCACAATTTTTCAAAGCTGCGTCAGTTGCGTGAGGCTGAAAATCATTTCTCAATGTAGACTGCACACAGGCTCACTCCATTGTGCATCGCTATCCTTTGTAAAGCTGAGAGAGGCCAAACCCTTTGCAAATATTCACCATCGGTGAATGATCACGTAACGTCTGTTAGTTTTCTTAGAGTTCTCACGGGGTGTTTTCAACCATAAACGTTTTTCGAGTGGCCACCTTTGTCCAATCAGTATTTCAACTATTGTTTTCAAACTCTTTCTGTTAAAGTCAGTTATTTAGACATGGTGGAGCTAGGATAAAGATTTTTTCGGAAAACTAAACTTCTAAGACATTTTTCACAAACTCATGAGATATACGGTAGACCTACTTTTCGAGTGATGGTTTCCTGAAAACGGAGTGTACATTTAAGATAAAAATTATGCTAGATTAAGAATATAGTTTATCTAAACGTTTCATCATTCTTTCATCGCTTGAATTCAAACATCAAATTCTGTTGGTGCATTTGGCTGCACTAACAAATATGTTTGTTTGATATTTAGATCGAAGAATCCAAATCAATTGGACCAATATCAGTGCGAGGTATGTTAATAGCGCACTTATTATCCTAGAGATATCAGCTGCGGTGATACGGTAATTTGAACAATCAAGTGCAATTAGCAATGAAGGATAATGTTGGACTCGTCTGACTTTTAACTAATGTCTTTACTTGGTAGTCCAGTCAGGTTATATATAGGTGGAAGTTCATTCAAATTTATTTAGTTTTGATCCATCCGGAGTATTGGTTAATACAGATAATTTTAGCTAGTATATTTTCTTTTAATTGAAAAACGGTTTTAGATCTGTTTTAGACAACCAAAAGCATTAAAGTTCCACTCCCTGAAAAGTTTTAATTGATTATAAATATCTTTATTCCGCAGATTCAAGCACCATTAACCTCTTAAGACAAAAAAGGTCGGCAAAGCAAAGCTATGTTTTCTTTGACAACAGGAGTGGTCGAATAGCTGAGGTAAGGCGAATTATCCCTAATGAAACAAAAACATATTCCCCCCAACTGCGCCCTTACATTAGGTTTTTACTTTTTCATTTCGAAAAGATGAATTTGTCTGCTTCGGATAAAAGCGAAATTTATTAGCACTTCATGAAGATCATTCAAAAATAAATGCGTGTTATCAAAGAATGATCAATCGATTATTCTTTTTTCAGTTGTATTATCGCCAAACAGCAAAGGAAGAATCAACCTGGCAGTATTTTAAAACACTTGAGCCAGGAGAGACTTTGAAAGTCAACACGTTTGAAAACGACAAATGGATGGCTAAAGAAAGAGATGGGAAAAGATTGTTGATTAACAATAGAAAATGGTGGAAACAAAAAGCCAATGCAGAAAGCGATAGAGCTACTCTCATTATAACATACCCAGGTAAGAACTGATGATCTGAGTTGAACACTTTTAATACCTGACGAGTTTTGCTGCTATTTCGGTTTTCAAAAGCGTTGAACAAAAATATGCAAGACTTTATTTTCGACATCGTTTAGAGCAAAGTGAGAAAGATATAGAGATTGGGGGAAAGTTTGTTGAAACTTTGGTGGTTGTTGATAAAAGTGTCCGAGATAGATTTAACAACAAGAGGGAAGCAAGAGAATATGTTGAAATTTTAATAAACTTGGTAAGTGAAACTTTAGGACGGGGATTAAATGCAATTACCTGTCGCTTATCTCTACTCTGTCTTCAGTCAGACGATTTTGCTAGTCAAAGAAACGAAGGGAAGGTCTCTAAAACTTCCCCAAGGAGATATTTGAGTTTACAAGTTCCGCCATGCATGCAGTAATTCACTGAAGATTTGTTTCTTTAGGCTTCCGAAATTTTTCAACATGAATCCGTTTCTGATCTCGGGCTTCAAATTCACATTGTACCTTCCAGAATTGATTTCCTTAAAGTGAGTAAATACTAAGACATTTAGTGTCTATATCTAACGCACTCATCAGATCAAAAAGAGGTTTCCTATTGAAAGGCTGCTGAAATACAGGACTAAGACTTCAGGTTCCCGCAATTATTTCATTTCAGCATGAAGTCAAGTTGGATTCATCACGGGGTGAAAGAAATCTTTATGATGTTTGTAAGTTGATGAACAATAGAGCAAATGGTCCAATCAAGTTTGATCACAAGTTGTTTTTGACTAGAAACTCGTTTGGTGCTGGAGGTAAGCAAAGGCTGTGTTCTCGTATTTTTATGTCAGTTTTCTCCCATAATTTTGCTCCGCAGAATCAACCTATTTGAAACTTAAAACGACTTGCATTTATCGTATAGTCTAAGCGCTCATCAACATTTTCAGGATATGCAAGAAACGGCGCAATGTGCAGTGAAATGAGTAGTTGTTCCATGGTTTACGATCATGGATTCTCGTCAGCATTCTTAATTGCTCACGAAATCGCTCACTCGTAAGTAAGCTTACTAATTGTATTGTTGTGGCAAGACGTGCTCTGTTTGACGAATGCCTTGTAATTCTCTCCAAGTAATGACAGCCATATATCATAGCAAGAAAAGTAGTAATGCAACGTCATGTTGCAAGTAGTGGGCCGTACTCGAGTAGATGAATGTTTTAAACGTGCATGTGCTATCGTTTTCAGATTTGGTGTGTCACACGGAGACTTTGAACAATTTTCTCGTCATATAATGGCACCAATGGTCGACGCCCAATTCAATAATTACGCTTGGTCCAAACACGGCCAACATTCACTGCTTGAACACATTAGGTAAAAATACAACATGCGAATTTCGCCACCATTCACTGCCCTGTTAAACATGAATGAAATCACAGCTATAATGCTAAAAAATCCGTTACTCGGAAATATCCAACTGGCATGCTATCAAATAGAACATAGATTTCTTTTCCTGACTGACTTAATTGATTCTGTTTCGTTTTTACAGGAACTACAAATGTCTAGACAATGTACCAAATGTTGAACAAGGAAAGAATGCGCTGGCGAGCATCATACAAAGTACTGACGAGGGAGAGAGTTTTCTGAAATATCCCGGTAGCAAATTCTCTTTCGAGAAGCAATGTAAATTGGAATTCGACGATGGCTATAGCGCTTGGAAAGGATGGAAAGTGAGTATAGTATAAGAGAACCGCTTATTGATAAGCGAGGTCGAAAGAAAATGGACATTTGGCCATAGCATGACTAATAATTTATTTCAAGTAGAAATACATACATACAATTTATTAGTTATCCTGAACGGCTTTTCATAACTAATTTACAGTTTTAAAATCAAGTACAATATGTTTTGTTGGGAAAATTTTAAACAATCTTATAATTGAACTGCACTTTTCAATAGGAAGACCCGTGTAGTGAACTGAAATGCCGAATGCCAGGAAAATATTCATTACTTTATAAAACTTCGGGTTCGCCTGCGTTAGATGGAACTAACTGTGGAGAAAATAAGGTACATGATAAATTCATCTCGTTCTACTTGGGCAGAAAATTTTTCCGAAGGATATAGTGAATTTGAAGAACTAATGACTTTAGGATAAATTTTCATAGACATGTACAGTCCCTGACTTTGAAAGAGGAATTTTTCATATATGCAATGAGGCATGAAACTTCTTCAAATGACACCTCGTTTTGTCTTCTAGTGGTGTTTGACGGGAAAATGTCAAGTACGGTCCAAACAGGAACAATCGCAGGTCGAGCTGACGTCATGAGAAGTGAAACATACCCAAGCTTACACGTCTGAGGACGCAAAAAAATACGAAAATGTACAAACAATTGACGTTCTTGCATTCACAGAATGGTACTCTAGCGCGTAGATACGTACGCCTTCAACGTAGAAAGTAGTATGGTGACCTTTTGCGTGTATAAAGTAACTTTGTAGACTAATAAACAGGAACTACTGAAGGTGCATCTTATCTGAACTAATTTCAATAGGTAGAAATATTTCATAATGGTGAAGAAAGTTTGTGACCATATCATGTTTGAGAGTTTGTACGTCGACGTTACATTTTCTAACGCGCAAAATGTTAAGGTTTAGCAATTTCACTGGGGAAGACTTTATTTTTCAACGGACCGAAAACGTGCAGTTTTCAAATCGGAAGCGAAATCTGTTTCCTCGTTGCGTGGGAGAGTAGAGATACTTTTTGTAAATAATATTATATTTCAACAGTGTATACGTGATAACAGTTGAGTCAATCCACATGTTTTTCACGCCAAGAGACTGATATAAATTAGCTGGTGTGACAGAGCGTTTTCACAGACGGCTGTTGAGCAACGGAGAAACATTGTCACAAGAAAACGAACTTACATGAAGATGAAGTTTGCATTATTGCTAGTGTGTATAAGTGTTTGGTGCGTTATTCAAAGTGATGCTAGTACAAGATCGCGCGGTAAGTAACTACTTGGAAAAACACACGACAGCAGACTACAGCCTGAACCTAATTATGTGATTTACTTAGGTAAGAGCGTCCATTCGAGAGGAGGAAGATCAAGGAGTTATATTCTTTTTGAAAACAAGAGCGGACGCGCCGTAAATGTAACAGTAAATTTTTCTCTTTCTTCGCGAAAATACAAAACAGACTTCGCTATTAAATTTTTGTTGCTTTGGCACTAAAGATAATAATTAAAGTTAATGTGATTTTAAAACTGATAAAAATACCAAAAGCGAAGCTTTGTATAAAATGACGAACTGTCAGCACAAAAAGCTAACGGTTGTTCGTTTCTTTTTTGTAGCTGTATTATCGCGACATGAAGGCCAAAAAGAAAGCAAGGAATTTCTATAAAACGCTAGGCCCTTGCTCGAGAATCTCCGTCAACACGTTCGACACTGACAAATGGATAGCTTTTGATCAAAGAACTGGCAAGCAACTCAAGATTAATAACAAATTCTGGTTGAAACACAAAGCGAACTCAGAAAAGAGTCGTGCAATTGCAGTTATAAAACGCGTTGGTAAGCAAACTCTGTATAACAAACGTTTGTTTTATAAACTGCTTTTCTGAAACACTTTGAATTTCAGACCAAAGGCGAAGCAACACGCCAGAAATTTGCGAGAAATTTGTGGAGACGTTGATTGTGCTTGACAAAAGTATCCAGAAACGATTGACCACAAAAACTTTGTTGACAGCTTACATTAAAACTTTAATGGCACTGGTAAGTTAAAATGCATGGCATGCATCGATGCATCGTAAGATGCATCGATGCATGCCAAGTCTAAGGCTCTAAATTTAAATTATTTCAAAAATCTATAACTTTTGAAAAATGATTTTGGTGGCCATTCAATAACATGAATTTCGTTTTCAGACTACGCGAATTTATCAACATGAATCATTGGTGAAGCATGGGATCAAAATGCACATAATTCCTTCGAAAATAGTTTTCCTGCAGGTGAAAGTTCTGGAAATCATATTTCAGTTCAAACACAACAAGTTTTTTTCTAGAACAATCATTTCCTCTTCTCGTAATACTGAACGAATAAGAGATGACTATCACTAGATCTCTATAGGAAGAACAGACGATGAAGTAAATCATTACATGATGTTTCTAGAAAGAAATAAAATTCAAGAAGAGCAACAGAGAGAAAAATCTTTATGAAATTTGTAAGGTCATGAACAAATTGGGAAACAAGATTGGCAAAACATATGATCACAAGATGTTCTTAACTAGGCAAGATACCATCTTCTTCTACAAGATTCTGAAGAGTATATATTATAAAGTCTGAAGATTTTTTTTATTTTTCCTTTTATTCAGAAATAGCTTCAGCGACGCAGCTTCCGGTAAGGAGTACCTTGTTTGTTAGTTCATTTGCTTGTCTTTTTAAAACAACTTTTCGTCGAATCTTTAGGTTATGCTATAAAGAACAGCATGTGCAGTCAGACCAGTAGCTGTTCAATGATTTATGAACATGGCTTTTCGACCGCATTCTTGATTGCTCACGAAATCGGTCACTCGTAAGTTTGCAGGACTATCTCTGAGTTTCTCATGAATATGTCAGCATGACGTTACATTGCTACTTTGCTTATCATGGCGTAGATATCACGCGGAGAGAATTACAGAATGCATTTATTCACCTCAGTACATCGCCAAACAAAATGACGTTCCACTTACCTAATTTTCTTTGTCCACATATAGGTTTGGTGAGGATGATAGAAGTGGCGAGCAGTCTTCTTCAAAAATTATGAATCCGATGGTTGATTCAAATTTTAATGATTATTCCTGGTCGACAAGAACTCAGAACTCATTTCTACAGAAGATTGGGTAGTTAAATAGCAAGATATGTTTATAACATAACATTATAAAGCTAACGAAAGTCAGTTGTGCGAAGCCCGTTTAGCTTAGATAGATAAGTTCACACTTGACATCATACTTGCACACATTTCTCGTGCATTAAAGTTTTAAGTTTACCTGAGAAAATGTTTTGTATGAAAGATTATTTTTCGTAGGAATATCAGATGCCTTGATAACAAACCAAAGAACTCAGATATGATATCAGCTCGACTCCAGACTCTTCCTGGAGTGTATTTTTCTCTCGATAAGCAATGTCAACTCGGTCATGGAAAAGGCTACGGCGCTTACATGCCAACTCATGTAAGTCAACGAATGATGCTGAAGCTATTGGTGATATATTGGGCGTTTCTTCTACCATTTTGAATGCATGTTCCATGTTGCACCGTTTCATTACATTTGCTAGCAAAAACAGCTTTTGAAGCATGCAAAAGAACTCTGAAAGCTTGACAAAAGTTGTTAAAATATTGACTAAACTTTTCAGTTTTCAGTTTGTGATCTCTCATTCCTGAACGCATTGACTACAGTTGAAGTTTTTGGTGTCTTCATGTAGGCCATCCCTTTTCACTGATGATGTCCATCACCTGCACATTTACATATTCACCGTAGAGTAACAGTTACACTTTTATTTCAGTTCAATCAATTTGACCCATGTACAAAACTGATGTGCAAACTCCCCAAATCTAATTTCTACACATTCAATGGCTCTCCTGCTCTTGACGGGACAAAATGCGCTAAGAACAAGGTCAGAAAAGTACATACATAAATAAATTCAACTTCATGTATTCATAATGTTCATCTCTTTATTCTTTAGTGGTGTATTTCTGGAGAGTGCAAACTTAAAAGCAACTGAGAACGCAGGTTGAAGCATCTTGACGAAGAAGTTTATAGTTTTTGTTTCCGTTTTTCATTCAACGTAAACTGAGCAGAAACGAATAGTTAGTTGATTGATGAAACTACAAGATTGTACGCTGACGTAAGCAATAGATTAAGTAGATTTTGTAATAAACGAGCACACCTTTTGGTGAAGTCATAAAAGACTAGGACGTCAAATGCTGTGCTATTTTAGTGCTATTTTGTAGAAGTTGCCTTGTTATACAAAGGAAAACCAAAAATAAAATTCCACTGATTTTTTACTGTTTATGTTTTTGCATTCTCACCGAATATTTTCCCACAAAAGCGTGTGAAAACAGCTTGCAAAAATTTGGTCCATCGAGAAATATCCATGTGGCACTAGTTATCTGTCCACTAATGATATTCTAGAAGTTCTGTCTCAGTGTGAATACAGGAAGCCTAATAAGAACTCCATACGATATGCCTCCGAGCATATAATGCCGTAATTATTTTTTAAACTTCTGTTTTCAAATTACATATTTTTGATATAGCCATGAATGAAGTTATTGTCAGATCATAAAACATGTTTTGAAAATTTTGAAAATTATATAAGCTGTAGTCATAGCTACAAGGCGCGCTCTATAAGGAAAATTTTCACAATTTCCAATGGTGTCCCAAATCGTTCCAGATTTCTCCCAGACATTAACAATCGATATATATTTGTCCAAATATGTCATTTTCCGACCATAAAAACATCTTTTGAAAAATTGGAAAATTTACCATATTGGGGGGCTTGAAAATGGTTATAAGGTCTCCTGAAAAATTTTAAAATTTTCAATGTGATCCATTTTATGTTCTTTTTATATTCTTGGGATTCATGAAAGAAGCAGTAAGAATAAGTTTGATTTGCGTTCAAAAGGGTCAAAATTCGAGAATTAAGTGACTATAACATTCGCCACCCTATAAAGTTTAACGAAAGTCTAAAACTCGCGATTGAAATAGCATGATAAAATATGGGATGATTTTCTCGCAGCTGTAGTATATCACTTCACTCAGTGGACTACCTTCGGGCGATAGTATCACTTGCCCATATGTCAATCGAAGTTTCGTGAGAATTGAAAAAATATTAACATTTTGTTCTTGTACGAGTTCTATGTTTTAGCGACAGGAACAACGAATTGTAAAACACAACTTGCAAGGGACGGAAATTGGCTGAGTTTCAAAGATTACACGAGTGGAAACCGGACTTAACTTCGTATCCTGGTCAAAGATTATCACGATTCTGTCAACACGCGAGTACTATCGCTAAATCAACGTCTCGAATATAACACACGTCGTTGCATCGCGTCCTTCACATTGGGGAGTGCACTGCATGTGTTATCATCGCATCAAAGTCAATAATATGGCGAAATATTTATTCTTTTTCCTTCTACCAGCTTTGCTGTTGTGCGCGGCTGAGGAAAGAAGCTCCGCGCAGGAAAATATACAAGCAATATTCAAGGTGAGTTATGATATTTGGATATAAATCACGGTGAGGTAGTAGCCTTTGCATTTTGAAGTGTTTGCGTGAAATTCAGTTTTAAAATCATGTTTAGATTGGAAGCCACATTATTATGCTCGATGTATATAGGTTTCAATAGAAGTTTGAAAAAGGCCTTAAGGGTATAGACAAATTCAGCTGGAATTGTGTTTGAGATCTAAACATTCTTTTGGTATTTAGCGCTTGCTGCGTGTTATGTTTATTAAACTCCGCTTAGAGCCTGAGTCTCAAGAATTAATGACACCTATCCGTTGCACCGTAGCTGTTAGCTTTGTATCTATAGACGTCGAGAATTTACTTGCGTGCTAGTTTCTTTTACGCTAATCGAATCAGAAGCTTTAGCCGTGTCGCAGTGCGTCAAATTGCTTATCAAATCCAGCAAAATTTTGTGCTCAAAATTGTTCAAACTTATATAGATTTAGCTCTGCTCTCAACTTCTTTTTCGTATTCACAGATGAATCAAAAGACGTCGTTAGGATCTGAGCTAAATGAAGGTATTTCGAAGTAATACACAGTTCAACGGAAATGTACAACTATAGTGCTGCCTCTGTGCATGGTTATTCAAATCGTAGACACCTTGTTGTCCTGGAACAATGGTGTCCTGGATTGTACAAATATTGCAGGTCTATTATAAACAAAAGTATAACGAATCTTATAAACATTTTATATCAATTGTAAGTCAGCGAGCAACATCCGTATGCTCAATCCAACTAAACGCTTGTGTGGCGTAACACTATATCTCGCGTGTTGCGTCTGTTGATTTTTCTTTCAAATTTCATCAAACAAATTGTGGAATGTAAACTCTTCAGCTTGTTTTGTTGCCGCAAAATGTAACCGCTTCTTAGTTTTGGCTGCGGTTCATGATTCTTCGATAATACGAGCGGCTTCTTGTCCGAAATTACACGTCATTTTCGCTGTAGTGTTTTGAAAATGCGAACAGGACCTAGATCCACTCTTCCCGCGAGCGCAATCCATGCATGCATGCACTCTCTGACACAAAAAAGAAGGTTAAGATTTGTCCCATCATCACAAATAATGTGTAGATAATAGCGGAGTAACAGCGTTGACTGGTGTACAAATATAACTAATTTAATCCCTCTTGAGAAATTTATGCACGAAAGTACTTTCGTACGAAGTACAAATGCGCGCACAAGAGACTGCCATTGGAAATCGTGATAATTGAGAACTAACGGCTGTTTTTAACAAGCTACAACTTATTATATTAGAATATTAAGTAGCAAGGATGTTAAGAATATTGTTTTTAGCCATTTACAAAGCATTATTTTTACCACCAATGTTCACTGATAAATCCCGACAGCTTAGCGCGGCTCATATAGCAACAGAAGTGACGTAGATTGAAAAGGTTATTACCAACGGCAAAGTTCATCTTACGAGACCTTTTCATTGAGATTTCATAAAACTCATTTATTAATTTAACTCAACAGGAAACATAGCTATGCTCCAATGTTGACAAACGCTATCTTTTACATTTCTTTAAAAATTTTCGGGTAAGCTGGAAAACCTGGAATTTGGAATCTGGAATTTGGAATTCTGGAATCTTCGAATTCGGTGGTAAATTGCTAT
>JAODVM010059111.1:0-17733 GCA_025400095.1 Phenganax marumi | reverse complement strand
ATGTTGAGTCTGTGCACATAAGCTAGAATATTGCTAATCCGGACTGAAATCAATAGATTCCCGCAACGTACTGTGTGCATGGTGTTACATATTATCCGATTATCCGATAACTCTAAGGCAAAATCGATTGTAAAAAATGATCGATTAACCGATTTATCGGGAGCAGCTCTAATATTTTCCACCTCCAAACGCAAAAAATATTCAAAAATGTACGTGGTTTTGTTTGTACTAGCATGCACATAAAGCGTAGATAAAACTTTAGCAAAATCAATTAATAGGTAAGTAAATAAATACAAAGTCAAAAAGAGGATGCTGCCGTCATGGTATACGACCATGAACGGACTGGCATTTCCTGACTCCATGACTTGCGCTGCAGCGCTAACCAATCTTATTTTCTTTGACGTAAAAGGAGACAGAATAAACTCCAACCTTCCCATCACACCCGCATGCAGGCTAGATCAAAACTCACATGTTCTCTCATCATATCCAGTTCATTTTCAAAAGAGTTTGCTCTATCAACCGCCGCTCTTAATTTCTCTCGAACCTAACAATCAGAAACAAAAATATTTAAATAGATTTCCTCTCGCAACACAGTATAAAATATTAAAACATAATCCGAGCATAGCATAGTGAAACTCAATATACATAACAAAACAAGACATGTCTTCTTTACTTTATTCATTTTAGCTTCGCCAGTCTACTCACAAAACGCAAGAAAGCAAGCAAACAAACACAGAAACAAGCAAACAAGCAAACAAAAAAGCAAGATAACAAAAAAACAGACAAAAAAACAAACAACATATCTAAGTTTTTGCGAGTTTCTACAGGGTTATACGAACCAAGTGGAAAACGGACAAACATAGGTATGTTTCAAAAAAGAGAAAGACTATTTATATTATTGCCTGTAAAGTCTCAGGGTTTTCGCTCCGATTTCTCGTGTAATCATCAGGGGTCTTCTGAGACTTCCATGAATTAGCGGAGACGTTATGAAAGGCTCAAAGCAGTTCACAGTAGCTATCTATACGCCAACGTTACCTTTTCGTCCAAAGCCTTGTGATGTTCAAATAAGGATTTCAAAGCTTTTAAAACTTCAACTTCAGAAGACACTCCACCAGACATGGTCGCCTGTCGTCTCACAACAGTCATGCGCAATGAACGTTCGTGTCTCGAAACTAGACATTCTAGATGCTCCAGTAGTAACTGCAATGATCAGAAAATAAATGAAGAAACCTTTAGACCAATCCAAAGTATTCTTGACGCACCACTTAAATTCACTGAGTTTCACTACTATATTTCCAATATTTTACACCGCTTATTCAAAAATCGTGCCCTTGCTACAACAACGAAAACATTAAACTTTACATTTATCATTTAAAGTTGGTTAAATGAGAAATATGATGTAGGGACGTGATCAAGTGCATAAAACTTTATAGCTACGATTTTTTCGTTACCCTAATATTATTTCTTTCAGACTTGAGTTCAACAATCTCCTCATCTTTTTCGAGTAGTTGTTCTCTCACATAGTTTAGTTCCTTCACCATAGCACAAAACTCCTATGAGAAACACATCACAGGTAACCACCGTCGAAAATACAGACCAAGTGCACTTTTACAACCATTATTCAAAATGCTGATTTCTCTAAAAACGTCACGAAATGTTGAGGTTTGATTAAAGCGATCGATTTTAATCACAAGAATTTCAATTTGTCGTAACTTTTGACCAGTAAAAAGGGAAAAACAACCGGAAAATTTGAGTGTGAACTGCAATTTGTAGGAAATTTAGGAAAGTTTTCCTCACTACGAAAAAAATTGAACTGCCGGTACTGAAACATATTCACCTCAAACAGCAACCGCGATAAACGCAGCAATACTTAAGCCTTTTACCACGCAGAAATCGAACCATGCAAAGCCTGAGCTTAAACGGGGGATAAGTTCAAAATAGAAATCATATTTATGTTTTCGTTGAACAACTAAATTGAAAGTTTTTAACTGAGTATAATCACTATGTATTTGCCCGTTGTTTCACTGCATAATATTTGATTTGAAAAGATTTAGAAGATGTGTAGGAGTGTTTTTGAATTATGACCTATCCACAAACGAACAATCGGTCCGTGAACTAATTGCTAAGAATTAAGGCTGGTTTTCATATGACATAATTCGTCATATTTTCTCGTAATTCACGTGTCGTAATATTCGTTGTAATTCGCGGTTATGCACAATATGACATAATTTATGAAAACTGAAACTCATAATTATCATACTTTTTTTGTTTTTCAAGACAATTACGTTTTTCTTGCGACGGTTCATTTTAGAAAACTGACCGATGAGTTTCAGTGTGTGTAAGCAGAAGTTTAAAAGCTTTACTGTTTTTGGAATATGATCAGGGCTCACGGATGATTGGAGTAAATTTGCTTGTTCTGGGAGTTACAGGAGTAAACACTCTCGTTTGAAGGAATATTTATAGCGAAACAGTTTCAAATGAATTTGCAGACATGTAAATTTAAAACGAACCGGTGAGAACAACAATTTTAGAGACTGCGCACGCCAGTCCGTCAATCGTGTCCTTGGCGTTTCCGATTCTCCGCCCGCTCTGGTCCGAATATTCGGGTTCCTATTTGTTTTTCACTTTTCCAGCCAAGAAATTCAAGCAAACATTTTTATTCAGGGGCCGGTTGTTCGAAAGGTGGATAGCGCTGTCCATGGGATAGTGAATTTTTCAACATTCATAAAATTGGAGAAAACATGTCGAAACTTCCATTTTGGTCAACAATGTAAACACTAGAGACTTTAATCTACCGATATCAGTCGTAATGATTCAACGGGAAATTTTACGACGGCTACAAAAAATCACTGTCCAGTGGATAGCGCTATCCACCTTTCGAACAACCGGCCCCAGTTCTACTGTATTTGTAAGTTATAACGATTTCCATAGATTAGCTTTTCAGCACAGATTGCACACAGCATTATTTAAACGCTTCTCAAAGCTCTACGACCTAGACTTATAAATCAAGGATGGGCTCTCCGTGGCTAATCACGGTTGAAGAACTGTCAGGAACTTTATAGGTTTTTTACATCAGTATAAAGTATATAAACAACCAACATTTGCTCATGTCCCTGCTCCTGTATTTTTCTTGAAAATAATTATATAGCTATAGTCCGGCAAAATAAGTTCAAACCGTAAGAATGCCTGCTTTCAGTTCAATACTGTTTATCCCGACAAAGTAGAGCGTTCCTGGGAGAAAGGGCAGACAATCAGTCTCACCATGATCTTTGAGTTGCATAAAAAAAGTCATCCTGAGAAGCTGAGAACAATTGAAACCAATAATACAATGATCTTATGTCAACAAACTTCAAACAGAGTAAGAGCTGAAGATGTCGTTCAGTAATTGTTCTTCTAGTTACAGAATAAAGAATCCCACAGTCCCTTTGCAGTCACAACGGAAATATACTTATACACACTTTCGTTTCTGTATAATTGGATGCGTTTCTGTATAATTGGATACAGTTCTATATTAACGTTTGCTTTGTTCTCAGCTTCTCGTTTTTAGTATTTCTGCAACGGATACAGAACTACTGAAAGTTGTAAAGAAGATTGAGAATATTATGAAATTCACCCTGCGGTGTTTATGAGCCTCGAACTCAATTTGGCTGGCTCAAATACGCGCAAGAATTGTAATTTATTTCACCGAAACACCGCAGAGCCGTGAATTTATTCTCAACATTGTATATGTTTCTTTAACTCAGTAGTTATCTATCTGTTACAAAAATATTGAAAACGACACTGATCTTCACAAACAATGAAATGTTGATTGGAATGTTGAGGGAACTACGTAACCAACCACAGAAAAGATATTGTGAGGCTAATTCCGTTTTGACTGTATAAAGATAGACGGAGAAGCCAATTCTGTTAAAATTGAGCACGCACAAAATTTGATTAAAGATATAGCTACCACGGACACCCTTTACATTCTTTATCAAAGCTATCAAAATGATGTAATTAAAGAATAATAAGCTACCCGTCCCAGTGCTGTTTCAGAAATTACAACGAAAGCATTTCCAGCACATCCGTGGATGTGTAGAAATAATAAAAACGATTTATTGGCAATATATCCGCAGGGTGGCTCTTCGTTTAACAAACAGACTAGTTCAGTTGAAATAAATATATATTCTGTATAAACTAGTCTAAATATTACGACAGTGCAATAGTGAATAACGCAATATAACTGTAATAACAGTTATATGCATGACAGCTCTTGTCAATCATGGGACACAAGTTAGGATTAAAGTTTGCAGGCTAGTTCTCACGCTGATGAACGACATATAGTAACTGTACTATAACTGTATTGTGACTGTACATTGAGAAATAAACAAGTGAAACCGACAATGATGTAGGGACTGGGATAATGACAGCGCAGAGCAAACATGCATGGTTAGCTAGGTCTGGTGCTAATGAAAGATAAATCTGGTGCTAGAGAGAGTAAAATACATCAAGAAGATACTCGCTGATTGAAGTTAGCCAAACTTTAAAACGTTTTATGATTTTACTGTCAAGGTACCTCGACGCACCCAACTGAGTTGTTGTTTACATCATCTCGGTTACGTACGTACCAGGGACGCTCTCGAGATAAATTTCTCGCGCTTTTATACGAAAAAAACTACAAGAAAAAAGCAACCCGACACTTGTGTGGTTTTAAAACGGCCGTCATATTTGTTTTTCTACTAAACGTTCTACTTGTGCATGCGCTGGTCTGCAAAGTTGCCCGTGGAGGCCGTGGCAAAATGTGTACATGGAAAAAAATTGTCTCGCCTGCTAGGGTTACCCTCCTTGATAGACGTGGTGACCATACTAGCAGCAGGGTTCCAAATGCGGTTTGTTTTGTGCATGTGGTTTGTCAATGGTGACCTACTTTTTGAGTTTTAGCCTAATATGTTTAAGCTTAATCAAACCTCATTTAAGACCCTAATTTAGACATAGCTGCTGGGCCTACTTTGAGGAATTAAACAACGAAATTGCCTACTTTTGAGATTTTCTCAAAACGGGGTTTCCAGTCTTAAGAGGGCACATTTGGAACAGTGCTAGCAGAGACAAGTTTAACACCTCCTATATCACTCGCGTCTCAGCACCCAAAATATGAATATGATTTGCCTCTACCAGGGTAAATCGAGGAGTAGGGTGTACTTGCTACTCGATGTCATATAAACAGCGCCTTACATGTTTCTCTCCATCAAACGCTTAAAGACGGGTTTTTTTTCTTTTAACTACAGTTGGTGAAAATTCTTGCCATTTAATGCGTTAACTATGTCTTTTGCAGTTTCTCATCTTACCCCATTAATTGGAAATGCGCCTCATTGTACCCTACTTATATGTGTTACTTTTATATAGATGACGAGAAGTAAGCCAAAAATGACCGTTAAAAACTTTTCAGTTGACTTCAACGATAGTTTAAGACACAAACGTTCGATGCCTTTTTAGTTTATTGCTTTACAATCCACTCGAAAAGGAAACAATTGTCAATAGAACTGTGAATTGCCCGTCATTTGGTTAAAAATTCGCCTACTTGCAAATAATCCGTACTTTTATCGGCTTCCGGATGTAACCACGATGTAACCAAAGATTAGATATACTCATTTTAAAACAACAATAAAGTAGAGTTACAGCGCTCGTTTTGAAAAGACGAGTACGACGGGTCAGTTTTTTAAAAATGAGGCTATTTTGATTCAATTACCAGGGGGTGACTGAAAACCTTATTCCGCAAACTTCATGAAACTTTGTCAGCAACACAAATTGTAGTGAATGTTGTAGGACTAATTTCTCATAGGAAACAATCAACTTTGCCAAAACAAACAATAGTAATGTATTGTATTGCAATAAAAACACGCCGTTTGTCGTACTTTCGCAATGTATATTTTATCAATAAGAAGTTCTAAGAAAGGGAACTGAAAAACTTTAAAAGTTGACCAGGGTTTGTGTTTTTAGATATGGATGATGCAAAACACTTGGAGGAAAAATAAAACACAAATGAAGTAAGCTCACACCCACTCGACTCACAAGACAGCTACACTAGAGCAGAGAGCTGGGCAACTTGAATTACAATTAACGTCTTAGTCTGAAAAATCTTTACAGGAAAGGAACAGGCTTTGCAACTGCTGTCTTGTCCAGCTATCGAATTCGAACAAAATAGCATGAAAGTTTACCAACTTATGCGGTAAAAATTTTTGGTTCATGATGCTTCTGCAATGCAACTTTAGATGAACTGCAGGAAGATACAATCATACAAATCTGTTATAAAACCCATAATTCCTAGGGGAAAGTCTCATGAACATTGACAAAAAGCACCTTCTTGCTTGTGTATTTTTGAACAGTCCAAACGACAGCTAATTTGAATTTCAACAAGACTTTTTGCTAATAATAATGCGCAGAGAAAATGCCCAATGCAAAATAACAGAATGTCCTTAAGTTAATGGGTTAACGCATTACAAGGCTACCTCGCATTAGACAGAGTAAAATGAATAACTACAGTGCACTGGGGCACATTGCCACTCAGTGGGTTCTAAAAACAGATATTTGCAGTTCATATCAGGGTAGCCAGATTTGCTGAATAAACAAGCCAAACTCTGTATTCAATGACTCTTTGTCTCATTCGTTTTGGCCTTCTGCTTTTTTTGTTGTTTGTTTGCACTAATGAAGGAGCTTGGCCCATTTATTCAACCATACTGGCAACCCTCATTCATATTAGTCAAGCCAATAATTAGCAAGGATCCCATTCCAAGGGTAATAGTTCAAAGTTAGAGCTATCAAATGCCAGACGTTTTTACCAGTTGAAGTGGGACCATGGGCCAACTGCCAAAAATCCCACTCTGAGGAGTAAAATTGACTGTCATTAGACAAAGGAATTCATGTAAACAGGGTGGTATAGGAAGCATTACCCATCACTGAGTTAGTTAACTTTCTCAATATCAAAAGTTTCATTGTGCAAAAGCATTGAATTACTTTAAATTCTGAGACTTGTATAAATACTCTGGACACAAAGATTGAAGGCCATCTTACGGTATGAAATCAGAACACAGAGAGATAAGAGATAAGGTTATGTTGTTCCATAAGTGCCCCAAATAAATTTCTCTGCCTTTTATTGCAACTAGATCTGATAATTAACCACAACCAAACATTCAAGCAGGAAATACCTTGAAATGCAATCAAATTCCTGCAATACTTTCAAATTTGCCTAGCTAACTGCTGCACTCCAGCTCATTGAAACAGGGCATCAAATACTTGTAAAAACTACCTTTCTCTGAATAGATTTTGAGCAAAACAAAACATGATTTTAAAGAATGAGTCTAGAATGATGCAGTCTAATAATTATCTTGGCCCACTGCTGATAAAATATTCAAAGTGGCCCAGAAAAGTTTGAAAGGTAATCATGCAATCTTATAGTGTTGTTTACTGATTAGCCACATAGCCCAACATCGATTTTAATTAAACAAGTATATTTCACAGAAAAAATACTGGAAAAACACTTTGATAGGTTATGGTGGGCATATTTTGTTGCAAATGCAACCCCAGATGGGCATTTGTTTGCCACCATCAAATCAAGACAACAATGAGTAACATCGAAATATTAAACCTAATTGTGTGTTACGCGTGTGCATGGAAGATTCAAATCATATCTATACTTTGGAAATCATAACAATGAAGAAATCAGGCATTAATAACTGATTCACGTTGTGCTGATAGTCGGATAGTGTGCACTGTGTGTTGAATAATTGCTGGTCTATAAAATGTCATATTATACTTGTAAGGTGTTCAATGTGTAACCTTTGTAATGTACTTCGGAGTTTGCTTCGGCCGGCAGAACAATATAATACATAGCTCGTTTGCACCGCGACTCAGGAAATGGTTAAATTGATGAATTAAAGTGGCCATGTACTAACCTCTGATAAAACTTTGACATGAGAAGCTCGATTGCCTTCACGTACTCTAAGGTCGCCGTCGTAGTTGATTCCATCTAATCCAGCAAGCCTTTCTAAAGTTTCATTATCCGCCTGCAAAACATCAAAATATATATGAAGATATTTGACAAATCAATAACAACCGCAAAATGTCAAATATTCGCGTGCATACGGCGTTAAATTAAAAGAAAGACCAATTTTTTTCAATATGATCCAGCATTAGGATGCCGGCTTGACTTCTTTAATGCGTTTTGTATTTGATTAAAAGCATATTTAGCAAGCGTTAAATACGCTATAAAACATACGAGTCCATGGAACAAAACAAAGTGTTTGAATACAAATTAGAATACAACTTTGCTAGTTTTTAGAACATGTAGTTTGTTTTGGATTTTCAAATTATCCGAAATATGCGCCACATGGAAAACACGAGAACGGGTTTGATCATTACTTCACTAATTTCAATGCAAGCGGAGAAAAGAATCAATGAAATATGCTAAGCGAGAACAAACGACAGTATACAATTATTATTTACCTAGACTTATAAACAAAACATGTTATATATGTACCTCGGCCAAAATGACTTCTAAACGACGCACTAATCCTTCTTTCTCGCTGTTCGATTCGCTGAGCTTGGCTTTAGTTAGCGCGACTGTTTCTTGCGTTTCACGGAGCGATTCCATCAGTTTATCACGTTCATCAAGCATGTTGACCATAAGTTGTTCAAAGTTGCCTTCGTCCCCTTGTTCATCGTGCAAATCCGTTCCATTCTCGGGGATTGTGGACATTACATCTGTGCAATACATCTTCTGAAATCCCCGGCTAACGGGCTAAACGTCGTGTTCAAAGCACAGATATTCACACCAATTCACGGTCCATGCATATTGTCGCCAGAAAGCAACATGTCAACTGCGATCACAAATCAAAATATTACTCGCACAAAGCATTAAAACCATTCTGTCAGCCTCGCCATCACATTACACCTTACTTCTGTAAACGTAGCAGTAGATCAGAGTTCAAAAGAAAATAATCAATGACAAATATACAAATTGATCGCGCTATACTACATTCACTACAACAAAATCACTTTAACTTGAAGCTGCGATCTAATCTCCCAAACACCTTTGCGAGCTTTGGATCTTGAGCAGTCCAGCTACGTACAAGTCAGCTGAGTAACTCTGACGACACTGATCTACTAATCTCAAATTCTCAAACAACAGCTAATAAATGATAAACATTTTTGATCATATTTATTCAGTTCAAAGCTAGCAAAAAAGACAAAGTCAATAAGGGCCACACTCATTAGTCGCGCCCATTGATATTCTGTTCGTATAGGTCTTTATGTATTAGGTTAGACATTGTTTTAGCAACTCATTGCAATAAAATTGATACTTGACCTGTTATCGATGACGGTGATTAAGAAATAACGATTGAATGCAAACTATTGCCAATCGTGAAAAAAAAACGTTATTTTCATGCAATTTTTTCCGTAAGTTCCAAATTTCTTGATGGCACAATTACGGCAAAGGGTTATCATGTCACATAGTGTTACCACTCGGAATGGAAGGTTTGAGATTTTGATGTTATAAAAATATCTCATGGATTTACGCCAGTAAAATTTTCATTGCATCCACGTTTTTCTAGCAGTGCCGTAGGAAGCTCTTTTTGATTGGGGGGGGGGGGCTGAGGAGTAAGAAGAAACCTCCAAGGGATTTCGCAGCAAACTTCATTGTTTTAAACTAAGTTTTGGATTTTGGTTGCTTACTCCACATTCCACAAATTTTTTTGGGGGGGGCTGTAGCCCCCAGCCCCTCCCCCTCCGTGCCTACGGCCCTGTCTAGTATATACTATTCGACATTTGATCGGACTTTTGAATCCTACTTCCAATCTCATGCCGTTCATTTAATCAAGCGCTTCTTAATCGAAGGCGGGATTTTTAAATATATGACTTCGCCAGCCTCTGCTGCTTTAATTTCCAAGGCCATCTTCCGCTCATTAAAATAATTCCCGGGATGGGAACGGACAAGAAAGTTTCACGGCTTTGTCTTGCGAGAGTTGTGGACGGGGACTTTTGCATGTTTATCTCTGTTCAACGTTCTAAGCGAAAAATATCGGCAAATTTAATTGATTTTACCTGTCATAAATAAGATAATGGAGTGCGTCGATTTTAATCAACTATATAAATTTCTTACTCACTGTTGTCGAAATATAAGTCTGGCTTCGGCTAAATGAGCTCAGTTCTAATAGCTTTGATGCAAATGTGCGATGAATAATATCAAAACCTGGATACCTGTAAATTGACTGGACTTGTCGTCCTAGATATTCGAACGGCATTTGACTCCCTAGATAAAAAAATATTACTACACAAAACTAAAACATAATTTGGTCTTACGAACATTGCACTAGGTTGGCTTGAGTCATAAATGGCGTTAGTGCATGGGTACTTTTCTTTTTTTAAAAAGATCATAACCGGTGTCCCGCAGAGATCCATCCTAGGGCCTCTGCTCTTCTTACTATACATAAACAATTTACTTGAGTGTCTTTGTAAGACTACTCCTTGTCTTGATGCCGATGATACCCAGATATCGGCTTCCTCCACTGATTACACGAAACTTATCGATAAATTGAACTAATTTCTAACTAAAATCAGTGAATGGCTCGCTAGAAACAAATTACAACATCACCCTAACAAGACAAAAGTAGTGATTGTTGGATCGACACCCGTCGTTAGGAACAAGGGCTGTGACTATCCAGTAACGCTAAATGGGCAATCTGTTCTCTTGATAAGCTCTGTCGAATGCCTATCATAAGCTACACTTCAAGTGCAAGGAGTGCAAGGGCAATCTTTGATGAAAGGATGAGCTAGGGTCCACACATTAAAAAGACATGTAAAAAGTAGGTGTTGCTATAGCCGTTATGACACTAATTAAGCATTTTGTTCCAACTGATACTTTGAATTGATTTATAATGCCTAATGCCTTGATACAGCCCTATTTGATTGTTGTTTGCCGCTATAGCAGTGGCGTAGCAAGACTGAATTTTTTGAGAAGAAGCAAGGGTTGAGACTGATTTCCGACAAAAGAGCGTGGCCAAATCGGCGTGGCTTTAATTGGATGCGTAGAAAGCGGCATCAAATATGTTGCATTTTAAAACAGCATATCAAAATCAACACTCTTTTAGTGAGAAAAGAATATTAATATATTTGTTATATGAATGTATGTTATATTTGTGGTATTATTTTGCCGTTCGTGATCGTTCGATTTTTCGACAAGTGTCCAAATTTTTCGGCGAACTACACCACAAACATGCAGTAGGGGGGGCGCCCCCCCCTGCCCCCCTCCTCTAGCTACGCCACTGCATTATAGGGAAACTGCTGTGCTTTTTCAAAAGATAAACTTCAAAAATTTCAAAATCGTGCGGCAAGGATAACTACCAACTTAAACTATGAAGTTAATTCGTCTGACGTTCTTGGAGCTCTTGGTTGGGCAACATTGGAGGAAAGACGAAAACTGAATGAATCAATATTAATGTATAAAATTTTCGATGATTACACTGCATCGAACTTGAAAAACTCGTCTACTACGATTAGTGCATTGCAAAAAGAATACAATCTTAGAAACAGTTTTGCAGCTTTAGCGCTTCCAGTACCGAGACGGGGAATTCCTAAAAAAAAGTTTCCAATTTACTGACGCTACAGTTTGGAACAGCCTTTCTCTGGAAGCACAATTGACTCAATCGGAACATGCTTTAAGTTGAATATGGATTAGCCAGGGTCATATCAAATGAACTCACATTTATTGTAGTTCGCCTAGTGTTCGTCAATAAGTTTTTCTAAATACGTAGTATGTAAATCAGTATAGTTTGCAAATAAGTATATATATCGATGCTTCTCATGGAGATCAGCTTGGTGTTGATGAGGAGCACCGCTTTGATTTTAAATAAAGTTTCCAAAAAAACACGCGATCTCCTTACGCGGAACGTAAATTAGGACCGCAACACTGGTTCACAGGAACCGACGTCCAGAAGCCAGTTGTATTTTAACTGCGATTTTGTGTCTAAAAAGTAATTAAATTTTGAATACGCAAGTTTATATAGTTGGTTGAATTTCGTAATTAACTATCGTTAGCTCTCACTACGTTTTATACAACCAGTCCCTAAACTTATGACGTTTGAGAGAGGCCTTGGCTATAATGCCTGTTCCGAACACGCGGACAAGTTTTTTCAGTATAGAAACGGGCCCATACAAATGAGAAGGGCAAGTATTAACACGCAAACCAGGTTGGGGCTGAGGCTCAGCATGTAACAGTATCACTCTTCTTAAGCCTTGGTGAAAAGAGAATGAGACTTGAGGGTCATGCAGTGGTCGAACAGCTTTGGTCATTAACAAGTTCGTTATTACAGTTAAAACATATTCAACACAGTTATAGAACGTTCGCTTTGATCGTCTAAAGCTTAAAATATCCTGATAAATTACTGATAATGGCAATTGTTGTAATTGAGTGGTTTAGAAGGATCGCGACTTCGTGTTTACGACATTTACGACGACATGAAATCTAGCCCAAACTGCTGTAAAACATTTTTCTTTATTGATTAATTTAGTAAGTCTACATACTAGATAACAGATGTCCAGTCAAACGCTCCTAACAATTTATGGATGAATGAATTTTTTTTCCTCATTCAATATTCATGGCGAAATCACTGAGCTGGGCGAAATACGCCAGCAATTTTCCCTGTTGAAACAAACAAAATCGAAGCGATCATTTTG
The DNA here is from genome assembly GCA_025400095.1 of Phenganax marumi. Lineage (NCBI taxonomy): Eukaryota > Metazoa > Cnidaria > Anthozoa > Malacalcyonacea > Clavulariidae > Phenganax > Phenganax marumi. The sequence goes on along the minus strand of JAODVM010059111.1, from coordinate 5,025 downwards.
TTTTAGTGTAGCATGAATGTTGAATGGCATCGGCTGTAGACTGCATGTCTATTGCTGGGCACTTCCCAAAAGCACTCGTATATGATAGCCTTCATTCGTAGTGCTGGTTGCAATTATTATGTCGCAAAAGGAAGGAATTTCAAGAGTATCAGTCTCTGACAACCCTTTGAATTGAATTGCGACACTTTATTTTGACGTCATTTCTCAAGCACGAGCTCCAACACTTCCGTTATGTGAAGAGCTAAATGGGCGCAAGAGTCGCCCGCCCAATTCTGTTAATCGATTGTTAATTAATTGAGATTTTTGACCCCTGTAGCAAAACTGTCGTTTTAGATTATTTGGTGTAAAAATATTTCAGGCATAAACGCAGTTTCTTTGATCGTATGTATATTATCTTGGGAATTTCGCGGCAAAACACCACGAATAACAACTCGTATTCTGGGACATGCAATAAATGCCCAAAAAGTAACAAGATGTCAGCAAGATTTCGTTGCTGAAAGCCCGCCATGTCTTTCTAGACATAAATATTTCGCTAATTACGATTAGAAGAAATAGAAAAATTTATGAAAAAAAATATTCTAGCAACGAAAAACAAAGCATTGACACATTACATCTGCTTATATATATATATAGTCAAATTCATGACTTTGTAGCGCAAGTATCGCGATCGAAATTTGTTCTCCCCTATTATGAACCGGTAAAAATGAAAGTGAGGTTTGGTTGGTTAACTACAATTGATTTTTTTTCTTTGCAGTCGGATCAAAATTATTCCGAAGGTTATTGCGAACATTTCAACTTCTCTAACTGATGGAAAGTCTTTCCTGAGTGACAGTGTCCTGTTTCAGCAGTTGCGCAGTTAAGCATTTACGAAATGTTGCCGAACTTAGAGCGCAGCTATATCTTCAGGTAAAATGATTACCTTGCGTAGCATTTGAAAAAAAACTGATTATATGGTATTAATTAAACTAGTCAGACTTTCCACATCATTTCTCAATCTCCTTGTTGTTTTCAAGGACTCGATTGATTAAATTTATAAAGTACAGCAGAGAGCCCGTCTATATAGACACTTTTTTAAAATATTAATCGAACGTTTTATTCAAATGAATATAATGTTGCAAATGCAAACCACCTGGGGACAGTTGTTTGAGAGCTGGATAGCGCTATCCATTGGATAGTAAATTTTTCAACATTCATAAAATTGGACAAAACATGTCGAAACTTCCATTTTGGTCAACCATGTGAACACTAGAGACTTTAATCTATCGTTACAAGTCGTAATATTATGTTATAACGATCAATGGGAAATTTTACGAAAGGTACAAAAAATCACTGTCCAGACCGGCCCCTGTATGAGTATAGCCAAGATATAATTGTTTCCTTTTCAAAGCATAATTAATGGAGGCGATCCTCGCAGTGCTATATTCAGTAGCTGTCGTTGTCCAGCCGTGTTAGACTAAGCTATAACTGTGTGCTTCTCTTATCAATTCTATATTAATGGAATTCACCCACGGCAGGACGTGTTACTCCGTCATGTGGTCTCTTAGTTATCTCTTTGGCAGACCTGAATGTCAGGGGCTTGATGACAAAGCCAGTTTGCTCAGACTTGGTAATTTGAATTATTTTTTGTAAGTTTTCAGCATTTTTTGAAAGATTATTGTGATAAAAAAGGTTTGGTAATTATTGCTATGGTATTTTTTTGAAATTCTGTAAAACCAAGAAATCTCATATATTGTTGCAAATAGGCTCGTCTTGTTTGTCTATAAGCCCTTGGTACGTTCATAGAATTTAAGGCCGAAGTGATTGGGGCATTCAGAAAACCAGTTACAAATCATGTAGCTAGAGACAGATCTGTCAAAGCCTTCTCACTCACGGAATGGGGACAAGCCAAGTCAGCGAAATTCGGGGAGATGTATTTGCCAGTTTGATGATGATTTAACCATTTCTTGCTCGTTGTTGATAATTGATTATTTTTAACAGCTAACTTATAGTTAATGCCTATTGAAAACCTGGTCATTCTGTAAAAGGCTTTGCCTAGGATAAGATTCAAATGAAATAGGCACCGAAATATGTGACGGTGAACGAACAGCATTTTGAAAGAAAAGTCATGCATGATTGGGAATCACCAAGCTACATAAAAACATTTTGATATTACGACACACCGTCGGATGCTTCAAGGGCTGCATTACACATCTATAGTCTTTGATATCATTGGCTGCGTGTCAAGGTCAGATCATGAGGACACAATATTAAAATTTCTACACCAGTAAATTGAGCTAGCTGGTTTAGAAAGTTTGATGGTATTTGTAAATATTTTCACAATACATCTGCAGTATACTTAGAAACAATAATACCTAGTAACCAAACGTAGAAAATTATAGTAGTGTCTTTGAGACTGAAAAAAATGGTTTGATTCCATATTTGACTTTGACTTCATTGTTTTCGTTTTTTTACAGCTTACATTGAATTCATAAACGATTAAAAAATTTATTCCAACTTCAGAATATCTTTTGTTTTGCCCCGCATCTGTGGTTCAGAAACGATATGAATGTTAATGAACAGTGATTTCAGTTGCAACTGTCGATATAAAAGATTCGACCCCTTGCTTGAAGTTATGTATAAAATCTTCGCTCTGTCTATAGCATGTTGTACAAGTTCAGATTTTAGTTGGCAAGCTGTATAGCTACGGTGAATCCATGATGATCGCGATAATGATGTCATTATCACGACAATGCTGATGTATGGATGCTTAGACGAAATGTTGTCATTGCACAAAATGTTTTTTGTATTATACACGCAAATGAATGCTTTAAATCAGATGGAAATTCTACTCACGCTAAATAAAATTTCTTGCTATTTTGCGTTTTGCTCTTTGAAAAGTATTTTGTGAATCAATATATATAAAAGTTTTCTTGGCGAGTACTTCATTCATTGTCATTGTACATACCAACAGGTAAAATATTCGAGCATACGCATAAATACAGCACTTCTTTACAAGTTTGTTTCAGGTAACAAATGAAAACACAGTGATAGAAAAGTGGCAGGAACTTGCTGCCGCACTCAATCTACTCCGAACAGCGTTGGCTGTAACCACTTCAGTTAACATGCTGTCACAGACTACGTATTGTGTTCTTTATTTTGTCTCAAAAAGCTTGTGTAATATCCGATTGGATTTACCATTACCCAATTTGCTATTTTCGAAACATGAATATGTTTTGTGTGCTCAAACAATATACGGCCCACGGTATTGAAGGCTAGGCTATGCAAATGCATTGGAGTACGTCATTAGATCATCTCTGACGTCAGGAAAGTGGCCTTTAAGTGATGTGCACATTACACATAGAAGAACAGTTTCAATTAAGACACACATTCAAAGCAGCATCCGAAGCAGTATCCAAAGCATGATTATATGATGGGAGATTTAGAACTTGGTAAAACGAACGTTGTAGCGCCTCAGGAAAACGGGAACGGTGCTGTGATCGATATTGTAGATGAGATCCCGGAGAAAGTTGAGGAAAACCACGAAGAGAGCTCACACGAAGATGATGAGAAAGACAGCGAGGATCAGGATACCACCTCACTTGGTTATTGCCGTTTCATCGTCAAACATCATCGCTTAACTTTCGGTATGTTTGTAATCATAGTTTAGACTAATCGCATTTTAACAAAGAAGCAATTGCAAGCACAGTATGTTACTGTAAGCCCTTTCAACACAGCACGATAATTCACTCAAGTAGTTAAATTTGTTCAGGCTTATACTTACGGCGTCTACATTCGGCATGAATAAAAGTGATGTGTGATGCTGCAGATAGAACGTTTAGCATGTTTGGACGCCGATATGAACCCGAAGACCGGCTATCAAGACAAACTATGAAGTGAGCAGCTAGGATCGAATTAGCAATCCTCTGCAAAAATCGACTGAATGCGCCTATATAGTAATTGTTATAGCATCGGTTTTATTGTAGCTGCGTCACCGGGCTTGTAGTAGCTAGGTGTATAGGAAGACGGAAGACAATCCGTGAAAATGAATCCTACGCATAGGCCATGTAAAGTTCGATCGCCTGGATGGATGAATTAGCGATTAGTTTACTTTGCGGTAGGCTATAGGTCTATGACACTGGGCTAGCACATGTATTAGACACACTGTCTTGTTTCGCCTAAGTTCGTGTGGATGGATGATGATCGGTATTAGCCACTTCAAAAACTGCAAATGTACTGGAAGCGAGTTTTAAAAAGTGAAAAGGGTAAGCAATAAACCTTTCTAGTCAAAAAAGCAGCTCAAAATTAGTAGGAAAGCAAAGTTTTACCACATTTGGATAGATATATTGTGAATAGTAAGCTTACAGAATTTGCGGAATTAGTATAAGTTAGTATTGTTTGGGGGACGCGCGTCCCCCAAAATAATATTAAATTATACTAATGTCACAAATTCTAGAAGCTTTGTCATTTATAATACATCGATCCAAATGCGGTCAAACTTTGTACACTCATTAATTTTAAGCTGCTCTTTCGACTAGAAAGGTTTATTTCTTACCCTTTTAACTTTTTTAAAACTCGTTTCTAGTACATTTGCAGTTTTTGAAGTGGCTAATTTCGACAATCATCAAGAAAGTTTAGTAAAAAAAATTGTTTTTCCTGAAGAACTGCTGTTTCTTCAGAACCTGGTTTTAATTTTCGCACAAAACGTATTCCCTGTTGCATTGCTCTCTTTTTAGAATATGGTTGGACCCGGCGAAGTAGATGAAGAGTTGGAGCCAGAAACGGCTGAAGAATGCAGTAAATACGGCGAAGTTCAAAAAGTCGTTATTTACGAGGTTTTTTATTCATTATTTATGTTACATGAAGTACCATCAACTTGCTGTTGTCTTTAGTATTGAACTAGTTTTCCATAGATTCCTGAAGGCGTACCCGAAGATGAATCTGTAAGAATTTTTGTCGAGTTTAAGAAAATGGACTCTGCTATTAAAGGTGGCTATTAGTCGAATTTTGTGTTGCATTGAAGTCAATATTTTTACCACTACTGTCTTT